>APFE030127270.1:24565-49150 GCA_000404065.3 Pinus taeda | reverse complement strand
TATATAATAATTAAATAAATAATCAAATTGAATTTATAATACAACCAAACTAAGAGATGTTTTGCTAGCGTTTTGGTACATTATTTCTGAAAATTTATGAATTTTTGAAAATATGATACGAATATGACATTCTTGATCTTAGATCCCTCCGCAATCATTGGTCGTTGGTAGATCATTGGGTGGGCCAATTGGGGGTGGGTGGGGGAGACCCGCTCCTACAACAAAGTAGTGGCAAAAGAAACCAATGCTAAAGGTGGCTCATATGGGGGTAAAAATCAATAAGGCGACAACACTGAAAACCCTATGATGGGGGTGCATTGGAAGGCCCATATCCTGAACCAATGCCTGCCAAGAGCAACCAAGAAACTGAGATTTGTGATTCTGAATAATAAATTGGAGCAATATCGCAAATACATGAAATACCGTGCGTAAATCTGCTAATTTTTATCTATTTGGCCATCTGAGAAGGATCTTATCAAATGGATCCAACTAAAATGGAAACCGAAGGGCCACATAGATCTGAAGCTTGAAGCTAAAGGATTTTTTGCTGTTATCTTCACTAATCTAGAGGACAAGGAGAGGTTTTTTGAAAATGGGCCATATTTCTTTTACAATGCGGGCTTATTCATGTGATTCTAGGAGGATTGTTACAATCTCGATTAAGAAAAGTTTATGGTGGCACCAATTTGGGTCAGGGTATTCGTCCTTCCATTCAATCTTTGGGATCTGGAGATCCTTGAGGAAATTGGAAATTCCATAGGATGATTTATCAAAGTGGTTGATTCCACGTGAAGAGGGAGCTATACCTCGTATGCAAGGATATGTGTCTACATGAATATCACTAAGCCTTTGTCGGAGTATATTGAGTTTGAATATCAGGATGAAATTTGGCAACATCCCGTGGATTATGAGCATATTCCTTTCCGCTATCGGAACTCACATGAATATAGACATCTGTTTCGAGAATTCCCTCAAAATCAAATGGGTTCAATGGTTCAAAAATTCCCTCAGGAAAACCCTAAGACTCAGTTTGAGAATGATGGGTTCCAAGTGGTTACCAGAAAAGAAGAGTCAAAAATAAAATCAGATCGGCAACCAGAAAATGCAAAAGAAAAATCAAGGCAGTAACAACAATTATGAAGTTTTGGCTGAGGTAAATGAGCAGCCTACAGAACTAGGGCAATCAACATTCAATGAAAGGGAGAGGGCCATGCTCAAAGGGAATAATAAACCATAGCAAAAATACCAATAAGAGCCGAAAAATAAGGGAGAAGACGATAAAAAAAAAAATCCCAAGAAATCATGGAAATCGAAAAAGCAAGGGATGATTTGAGCACCGAAGAAATAATCCTTAAATGGGTAATGAACGATTGGAAAAATTTGGATGAACATTTCACACCAGAGGACCAAAAGAGGTTGTACCAAGACACATTTCAAAAGTATCGAGCGAAGCAACACCAAAAAATGGGGATAAATAAGAAATTATGGGACCCCAAATCCCGATGGAACTCGACTAGATCATATAAGGTAAAGGGGGTAAGAAAAGAGGAAGAAAGAATCTGTGGGAATCGATCCAAATGGCTAGGGATTTACTAGTAAAATCAAGAAGGATGGTACTTCTCTCGATGGTTTCACACCAGATAAACAATTCTTCCCAATGATAATTGCATCCTAGAATATGAGAGGCCTCAACAGCCGAGGCAAACAAAGGTATCTTAAGGAAAGGATCAAACAGGAGAAACCCAGCAACATGATTCTTCAAGAAACCAAGGTAGCAGAAGATCGGTTGAAGAACATCATCAAAGGTCTCAATCCCCAATATGAGGCAATGGAATTGGATGCTCATGGAAGCGTAGGAGGGATGGTAATCCTATGGAACCCTATGGATATTATCTTTTATGATTGGTTAAGATACCCCAGAATTCTCTCGGGGAGATTGAGCCTTAATTTCGGTTGTTTATGGTCCCCACATTCCAAAAAAAAAAAAAAATGTCCTCCGAATTATAGGAAAGCTTCGAAGGATATTTTCAGAGGATCTATGGATTCTCGGTGATGATTTCAATATTATTTGATCGTTGGAAGAAAAAAGGGTGGAATAAGAAGACTAGATCCTCAGATGGAAGTGTTTAGAGATATGACCCACAATTTGAATCTAGTGGATGTCCCAACAATTAATAGAATCTATACCTAGAATAATAGTCAGGAAGGAATCCATCATGTGGCTTCACACCTGGATAGGTTTCTCATTTCTAAACAAATGTTCAGGAGAGATATTTTCTTCAAGGCCTCTATCCTCCCTTGTTCAAGCTCGGATCATTAGCCGATAATATTGGCAATAGATCTCAAGCTAGCCCCCTAAAACTACGCGTTTAGATTCGAATCATTTTGGTTAAGGAACACGACCTTTGTGGGTAATATGGAAGCCTGGTGGAAGGCCAATACATTGCAAGGTAGAAATTTTATGCATACTTTTCAACTCAAACTAAAAGATCTTAAATAACAAATCAAAAGATGGAATAAATCTGAGTTTGGGAATATCCTCGCAGAGAAACGTTGACTCGAAGGTGAAATTGTTAGGAATATAACAAAGGATGATCCTAGAAGGCCGATCATAAGAGTTGGAAACTAAAGAGGGGTGGGTCCTTAATCAAATAGTGGAAAGAAGTAAATAGGAAGACATCCTCTAGAAACAAAAATATCGAGTCCAACCCATATTTTTCACAACTCAATGATCGAGCATCGACAACTGAACATGATCTTCTCCTTAATGGATTCATTAGGGAATCGTCTCACCCAGCACAAGGAAATGGAGGACCTTTTAATAGATCATTTTAAAACCCTCCTTTCCGAGCCAATTTCAGACAAATCAAAAGCCATTCAGCGAATAACTAGGCACATCCCACAGTTGGTCACCCAAAGTCAAAACCTTGCCTTCTTGAGGAAAGTCACTATGGAGGATGTTGAAGAAGTTGTTAAAGCAATGGCCAAAAACAAAGCTTCAGGTCTAGATGGATTTATTGTTGAATTCTTTCAAGTGGCATGGCACTTAATTGGACAAGGAATTTTAAACATGGTGGAGGAACCTAGGCATCCCAAAAGGTAAGCCCTGGACTGAACTCTACTTTTATTTCTTTAATTCCTAAAGTATCACACTCTGAGGACCTATCATAGCCACTATCATGGTCAAAAGGCTCAAACCCCTCTTGCCCAAACTTATTTCCCAAGAACAAATCGCTTTGTGGAAGGCCGCCAAATCCTTGATGGAATTATCACACCTCGATAAGTAGTCCACTCTTTGAAACAACTCAAAGTCTCAGGAATGAAATAAAAATTAACCTTTCTAAGGCCTATGACTACCTTAGTTGGCCATATCTTTTGAGTATTCTCAGAGCCTATTTTTTTTTATTCAAGATGGTTCCAATGGGTTTCATCCCTCATCTCTACTCTTGTCTTCTCAATTTTGACAAATGGTTCCCATTCAAGATCCTTCAATCCATCTCGAGGTTTACACCAATGTAATCCCCTGTCTCCCTTCCTGTTTATCTTGGCAGTAGAAGGATTGGGTAGATATATTCATTGGGCCTCCCAAGCTTCCCAAATCAAAGTAATCCACCTCTGGGGTAATTATTTGCTTATCACTCACCAACAATTTGTTGATGACATAATGCTTTTTTGTAGTGTATCCCTGAAGGAAGTCATAAAATTAAAGAATACATTGGATGAGTTTATGCAGGCTTCTGGAACTTTGATAAACAAGGACAAATCTAATATATTTTTCTTCAATACCCCGAAGGCCATTTGAACTCTTCTAGTTAGAACCCTGGGCTTTGGAGTGGGGCTCCTAACCATTAAATATCAAGATATACCATTGGTCATCAATTCCCTATGGTCGGCCTGCTGGAGGGAGATTCTTCAAAATATTCAAACTAAACTTAATGGTTGGGTGTTTAGATCATGTATCTTGAAGGTAGAGTTGTCCTTTTGAAAGTTGTTCTTCAATCTAGTATGCTTTATCAACTTTAAAGTTTAGCGGCTCCTAAAGTTTCATGTCAAGCCATGATAGAAATCTTAAAAAAAAAAATATTGGTGAGGAGCCCTACTAGCAAAAAAATGGGCCCTAGTTTCTTGGTCCAACATTATTAAATCCAAACTAGCAAGGGGTCTCCGACTAAGAGATCCAGATTCTAAACAAAGTGCTTGGGCCAAATTATGGTGGCGATGGTTAAAGGGAGGTCCCGATATTTGGAAGAATACATGGACAAGAAAATATTGTATGTTGTATTCTACAGTAGCTAAAATAAGAGATATGAATATCCCAAAGGGCTACTCAAATTGGAACCTAGATTCCAACAACAAATATCTTGTCAGACATCACACATTCTGGGAAATATGGGATGTGAAAAGTGCCTGATTCTTAGTAAGATGCTTGGAAACAATGTGAGAGGTTGTTAGCAGATAGGATCTGTGTGAAATATTCCTTTACACAAATAACCAAAATTATACTACAATAGATCAGTACTTGGAAACCCATATAGAATGATCCAAATTGGAGGCAATGGAAAGATCAAAATGATTGGGCAGACTCCCCTTTATCTAGCCAATGGTAGGTGCTAAACAAGGAATGGTAATCGAGGAAAATATCAAATCAAGATGGAAAGGACATCCTAATATGGGGATATTCCACTAAATGAATGTTCAATGTAAAGGAAGCATTCAATCTAGCAGCAGGAGATACCTTAAACATCTATAGCCCCATCTGGAGGAAGATATGGAAATAAAACTTATGGCCAAACGTGACTGATCTTTTCCTCTAGATGGTGTGTCATAAAAGAATTTTAACCTAGGATCGACTTCAAAAGAGAGGAGTGCATGGGTCGTCTTATGGAATTATGTTCAATGAATAGGAAGAAACAACAGAACACTTGTTAAATGCTTGTCCCTTAACAGAGCAATCGTGGAATAAGTTAGCTCTTCTCTTTGGTCATCAAGATAGGGATCAACAAAAAATTACTGAAACTACGGAAGCATGGAGAAAAGGCATTTTCTCAAGTCCAGTTCTTAAAAGAGCTTGGAGTTTGGCTTTAGGCTTCTTCCTATGGGAAATATGGAAAGAACGCAACAGAAGAATCTTTAAGGATCAATATTTAAACCTTGAAGGGGTATGGAAAGGGATCATTCAAAATATTAGGGAAACAATCTAGCTGATAAATTGCATCCAGATCACTGGCAGGTCTCTCTCCCCACAAGGCCAAAATTCTGAATCAATTGAACCTATATCCCCAAATGATTGCTCCTTCATCTTGGAAGCTTATAGTCTCTCCCATATTCTCCCAGTCCCAGTACTCTGCCCCTCTAGAGGGTTTTGTGAAACTTAACTTTTATGGTGCCTCAAAAGGAAATCCTGGGGATGTTGGGTATGGAGGTATTTTCCGAGACCACCGAAACAATATCACAATCCTCGATGTTGCAGATTGTGGCTATGCCAGTAACAATGAAGCATAATTCACTGCTATGGTAAATGGATTAATTATCATTGTGAGATAAGGATATAGGAAATTGGTAATAGAAGAGGATTCTCGTCTTATGACCGAGGCCCTCAAGAAACTCAATCAAGGTTCTAGCAGTGAAAATATTAGACACGGCTAAAGAACTAGTAGACTACTCCAGAACATCGGCAATCTCATCACTGGGTTCAATTACATCATCTCATACCATGTCATAAGAGAAGGTAACAGAGTAGCATATTTTCTAGCAAATTGGGGATGCCAAAATGTGAGAAGGATATTGGATCGACCTTAACACACAATGGAAAATGGAAAACATTTGGATCAATTCAAACAAATCCTGGAAAAAGATGTTAGTGATAGCAACCCTCAACATCAAGATTTGAATCTGAGATCCCCAATTGGGGTCCGAGCTAGTGTAGTGGTCTTGGTGGGATCTGAGCCAAGGACAGAGTATTCATGAAGGAAAAAAGCAAGATGTTCAAATGACGGCCTTCATTTAACTCCTTGCATACGAAAGGTAGCGATGAGAGTTGTTAAGGTTTTTAGGAGGTGTGGCTTTTGATTACCAAGTTTGGATCTTAGGTCCTGTTTTAGAACTACTGTGTGGTCCTCTATTTCAGGTAATCGGTTCCTTCAGGCTCTAACAGTGGTTGTGGACGGGTGGCTCATGCACTTCATCACCTCCTAGCCAACAAAAAATTGGTGCGGGAATGCTTTCTTAGTTAATTCTAATTTCCTCCTCTCAAGCCTGGTTCTCTGTCATTGCTTGAACATTGTGATGGTTGTTTCTAAATTGAGAAGTGTGGGAAGTATTCAGGGTTCTTGGGTTTTTATTGAAGAAATAGTTGTAATATGCATTCTCTGACTTGTGTTCTCTACCAATCTTTCTATGTTCTTTGGAATTCCACTTTCTTTGATGGCTTTGTACTTTGCAATTATTGTTAGGGTCTGATATAGTGTTCTGGGTTTATGGGCTTTTGATAAATTAGTTTCATTAATGATAGAGCATCTGCTTTGGGCGGTCTGGGTTAATTATATGAAGGACTACCTTGCCTGGCAACGATTTATGTTTTCAAAGGGCTTATGGGTTTGGAAGGCAAATAAATATGGCCCTTTGGGTTGCTATTGGGTCAATGCCAAGGAGGATTTTGTGTTTGCTAACTCGGTTTCTCACTGTTGTTCTGTATCATGTCTACTCATGTTTTCAGGGTTATGTCACTTCTGGCCCAGTAAAACTCTCGTGCCTTCCAGCCTCTCTGTCGGTAGAGTTCTTCCTTGATCGGAATTTTGGAAGGTTGGTTTTTGGTTTCGGTATCGTGCTGCCTTGCGTGGTCTGCAAACCATTCCTATGGCTCAACCCTCCTCCCAAAAAACTAACAATGGTCAGGGGGACCAGGCCCAGAGCCACAACAGAGGTCAAGGGCGTAGAGGCGGGCAAGCCTGGTCTCCACGAGCTAGGGGTAAAGGGTGTCGAGGTAATGTGGGGAAGTCCCAGGAAGTTACTCAGGTATACTATAGTAATACGCCTCCCCCTGTTTGTCAATTGATAGCCAGTTGGAAAATGGAGCTAAAACAACAAGCTGAGAACTCTAATTTAGACCATGAGGAATGGAAATCTTTAGTCCATGAACCTTCTCACTCTCATGGAAGATACACACAGTTCCAACAGACAATTATTATATACTAGCTTATTATGAACATCAGGGAAAAAGAAATAGGGTCCAGTTCTATTCGGTCACCTAAACCATATTTTGATCTTCAGGAAATTCACAGAGAATTTCAATTGATCCAGCGTTATATCCAACTCCAAATTTTTTGCCTCAGCTAGATTGAGAATCAAAACCCTTGCCTTCCTAAGACAGAGTTGTCGGGCTCCAGTGCCAAAGATCTGGTGTCTATTGATTCCTCTGATGAGTAACGGGATGATTAGCATGGTCACGCTTTCTAAAAATTTTGTGTAGTTCATATGATGGATTTACAACCTTTTTGTTTATGTTTTAGTTATATAGATATTAGGAGTAATAAGGATATTCAGACATATATTGCATTACTATACAGTTTGAGAACCTTTAAATTTTAGATGGCTTACAGTGCAATTAGATGGCCAACAAACTCAGTTTCCTAGTGGGCAGGTTGAGGCCATCTAACAATGTTAGATGTATATGTAAACTTTGTCTACTTTTGAAAAGGAATAGAAAGAATCTGCCAAGATTACAGGAAAAAAATAAATAAATAATAATTAATTTTACAATTATAAATGAAAATTGATATCGATCGAAATAAAAAATTCCACTTTTCCCATGATAAAAAATTCATAATTATAAAATAAAATATAAAAAACAACACACACTCAAATTTCTAAAACAAACACTAATTAACTGAGAATGTTTCCTTTCCATTCATAAACTCCCTTAAAGAGAAAAAAACATTGGAAACCAATTTCGTATAATTACTTCTGAAATTTTTGAAAGAGGTTTTAAATTTTTTCAAAAAGAGATCAATTTTGAACCCTCGTTACAACATACTCATTAATGAGTTGTGATTGACATATGTCAGACTAATAGGCGTGGTCATAGAATCACACCAGAAATAAATAATGAAGTTAGCTTGAGGACAACAAACTTGAATTGATATATAATTTTAAAAATAAAGGTAGCTAAAAACATATTTTAAATTTAAATTTATTTCAAACAAATGAGACAATTTAGGAGAATTTTATTTTTATTTGCATATTAAAATGGTGTCGTCTAATTTATATTTTTTGTAATTCAGAAAGAGTTGCTTTATATTATATGAAACTGAAGATTTGTCATCTTTCTAGCTTGTTTGGTTGGTTAGATTCAAGAGCTGACCAACAGCACAAAAGTTCCTCTCTAGGATTTTGCCTTTACAAAACATGTGTTTCATCTTGGGCTTTCTGCTTTTACAAAACATAAATTTCATCCAGGCTTGGACCAATGAATGTTGGCCATGTTTGTTACAAAATAGATCAAACATTTGGCAAAACCGAGGACTTTAAAAAAATAAGTGACAGTTACATCCTTTACATGGTGACCCTTACTCTTCTTGTCACTAGCTTTTCTACACAGTGTAAGAAAAACCAAAAATGTCTAGCCCATAAGGCACACAACCAAGACAAAAGTGATTCAAAATGCATCATACCAATCAATTTTGGGGTCTTCTTCCAATAGAATCGACTTATTTGGTGTTCCACTGGCATGGGCATCCTCAGAAACAGGGTGGTTGGTCGAAGCACCTCTTGTCTCATGTTTGATGATGGGGGTGCTTTCATGTCCATCGTGCATTGTTGCAATCCTTATTTTGAGTAGAGCGTAGTGTGGGGAGTCCTTAGTGATGAAATAGATGTGGTGGAAAGTTTCCATGTACACCATAAACTTATCATTAAGCTTTTCCAACTTGTCCTCCAGGTTTTTGTTGGCTTGACTGTTTTCTTGCAGTGCCAAGACAAGAATTATTTTCAATTGCCAAGAAAGCTCGATGGTGCGGTTGTATAGATTTTTCCTACCCTAGTGAACCCCGAGTCGGGAATCCACTCAAACTGAGCATCTATGTCCTCATTGTTAGTTATGCATCGTATAACTCTTGCTTGATTCTCCATCTCTGAGGTGCACTCCTGAGTCTCTTGGGGGACAATGTTGTTGTAATTGAGGGCAAACCTGCCTAGTCGTCGCCTTTGATCTAGTTCTCAGTCGCATGCTGGCTTGATTCCAACTTCCCTATTCCTACCTATACAACAACTAGTGGAGGGAGCACTTCTTTGCGAGGGGACATACTTGTGAATGAGGTGAGAGAAGTGTTGCAGGCTGAGCTGAGCAGGGGGCAGAAACTAGGGGCACACAAGGGATTAGCAGAGAGGGCCCGAGAGCGATGGGAATGATGGGTGAGATCTGCGGGCTTGGGGTATTCATAGGAGAGTCTGGAGACAAGAAGGCTGAGGAGGAAGGTGGTAATAGTTAAACCATGAATTCTTGTGACAGCCATGTTCTAAAAATCCATAGCGGCAAGATATTTTACTGGTTCTTGGGTGGAGTGGGCGACAATCTCTACCCAGAAACGTGATTGAGATCCCAAGTCCCATGGGAGAATAATTCGATTTGATACAAGAGGTGAGCTTCATGACATTGAATTATGGATCATGTACCATCGTAGCTTGAGAGATATGTTGTCCTATGGAAGAATAATTATTGTTGTTGCCTTCATTATCCTTGGCATTGATTGCCTCACACTCACGTCTGAGGGGGCATTCCCCTAACTCCCTCCATGTAATGGATTGCAACCTTTCACCTCCAGTTGTGCCCTTGTTGGAAATCTTATTTACCACTCCCTTCGCATTCCTTCTAACCCCCTAAAAGTGGAGCCCACTAAGGTCCCTGATGTGTTGTTGGATACGATGAAGATTTTTGGTTAATCTCCAGTTGTCTGTTACCTTGCTAACTGCAGAGATTTGTAGGAGCTTATGAGCAGCGAGAGTTCCTAGTGCCAAGTCTCCCTCCACAATTAGGGGGCTGAAGCACTGCTCTTTTGGGATAGCCAAGCCATGCTCCATAGCATAGACCTTCATCGCATTATTTGTCATAGTCCCTAATTTCCCGAAGTAAACCCATTAAATCTCCCATTTGGCATTTCTTAAGACACCACCAAAGCCCGTTGCACCCAGGTTACCTTTGGCTACACCATCATAATTCAATTTTATCACATTATTCTCCAGGGGGGACGAATGGTCGGTAGCTTTGGGGGAATAAGTCAAAGGGTTAGGTGTGGCCAGGAAAAGGTTGTGCAGACCCAGGAGATGGATAATACGTTGGTGCACAAGACAAGGGGGGCTTGGATGTGAGGAATCTTAGATATGGAAATTGTTTCATGGATACTCTATTTGATGACAGTAAGAAGGTTTTCCCCTAGCCTTTTTACATTCTTGAAATTTCTTTTGTTGTGTTCCTTCTAGATAGCCCAACAGGTAGTTCTTGGAATGAGATTCCAAGCCCAGTTCACTACAATGTGGGGGGATGTGATTGAGCGCCAATTGTCAAGAGTGGTCTGGATAGAGGCTCCGTCTTTATCTGTTGTCCTAAATGTTTCAGTCGCCCATTCCCAAAGCTTGTTGTTGTAGTCGCAGGTATTCAAAAGATGGTTGGTGGTCTCTTCCTGCGATTTGCAGAGAGGACACCTAGAGGATCCTGTGAAGCCTTTTCGCCAAAGATTGTTACCATGAATGAGCAACAAGAGGAAGAGGGTGATTTTGGGCCAGAGTTTCCTCCCCCAGAGAGTTTTCCATCTTTGATGTTGTTGCAATTGATCATGATTGGCTATGTAGCCATAAGCCTCCTTGAGATTGAAGAGCCTGACCGAGTTTTTTCCCATCGCATCTTGTCTTCCCCTTGGTATACCTAAATTTGTCACTCCTTAAGGAGTTGATCCAAAGAATTCCAATCTATATGCTTTAGTAAGGGAGACCACTCCTACATATCCAACCATTCTCTCCATCGAGCTCCAAGAGTGATAGGCTTCCAATAGTGGGAAACTTGAAGTTTCCCTTTACTTACGTGGTTCTTTGAAGGGAAACATGTTGGTCAGTGCCGACGATCGAAAGATATTTCTAAGCATCCTCCTAGAAGAGGGAATTTTACCTGTTACTAATATCCCATAAGTTGTGTTCTTCAATGATATTTTTATTTCTCCATGCCTGGTTCCATATTGCCAAGCCTTGGGCTTGACTTGAGAGCCTAATGAGGGCCCTGTTGGAGTGATTAGGAGCGTATTTCACTTTCCAAATCTTACCCCAAGGTGTACCTAGGTTTTCCAAACACCTCCACCAGGTTTTTGTCCCCAAGGATTTTCCCAGAAGTTTTGGATCTCTGAGGTCGAGCTCACCTACGTTCTTTGGTTTGCAGAGTTGATCCCACCCCATTAGGGCCCATTACTTCTTCATATTTGAGCATCTCTATAGGAAGATTATTTTCCTTCTACATATGGCTTTTGTGAAGGATTTTGGGGCAACCAGAGTCAAGAATAGATAGAGAGGCATGGCTTGAAGAACAATTTTAACTTAGACAAGTCTCCCATCCAAGTTGAGGGATCGAAAGGTCCAACTAGAGAGTTTCTTTTGCAATTCGTTGAGAAGGTCCTCCCAATTTATTTTCCTATAGGTTTTATCAGTGAGGGGAACCCCAAGTATCTTGAGGGGATGGAGAAGATTTGAAATCCCAAGACTCTAGTGATATTTCTTTGAATGGCCAAGGGGGTGTTAAAGAACATTTTTTTTCAAGGTTAATTGAGGTTCCAAATGCTTTAGATAAAAGGCTGAGTGTACGTTTGAAGGAAACCACTTCATAAGAAGTTGAGACACCCATCATGAGAGTGTCAATGACGAATTACTGATGAGTGGAAGTTGGGGCATAGTCATGAAGCTTGAGACAAGTGAGGCTATTATTGGTGCTAGTAGCTTGGAGAGATCTACTTAATCCCTCGACCATGATGACAAAGAGGAAGGGGGAAAAAGGTCTCCTTGCCTGATGCCTCTTAAGGGGGAAAAGGGCTTGGTGGGAGAACCATTGAGAAATATAGAGAAGAAATCACCCGAGACCAAAGCCATGATCCAATCAATTCAGTCCTAGTGGAATCCAAAGGCTTTGAGAATTTCATGCATATATTCCCAACTAATTTTGTCAAAGGCTTTCGACATATCCAATTGCATCATCATTCCATACCTTTTGACGCTCTAGAGCGAGTAAATAGTTTCATGAGAGAGGATAAGACTGTGAATAATTTGTATGCCTTCCACATACCCCTCTTGGTTGACCGAGATCAGAAGGCGTAATAAAGCCTTAATCTTGTTTGTTTACACCTTCATGATGATCTTGTAGATTACAATACAGAGGGATATTGGTCTAAATTGGTCCGGATATTTGGCTCCTTCCTCCTTGGAAATTAGGGTGAGGAACATGGCATCCAAAGCCCCAAGAACTGTTTTGTGGATTTGAGAGTCCTCCACCAAGGCATGTAACTCTTCTTTGATGAAGGACCAGCAACTTTTAAAGAATTCCATGATGAAATCGTCAGTCCTGGAGATTTACCTGAGGACATGGCCATCACAACTTCCTCCACTTATTGCATTGAAAACTCTATGAGGATCATCTTATTGTGATCTTGATTTAGGATGGTGGGGATGTTGTTGGTAATTTCTCTGATGGCTTGGGACCTGTCTATATGGGGCTCCTCTAGGAGTTTGCTATATAAGTTGTTCAATTCCTCTAAGATGTCCTCATGGGTGTTGGCCATTATCCCATCCATAGTTCTCAGGCTTAGAATTATGTTGGTTTTCCTATGTTGAATCATGGAATGGTGGAATACTATGGAATTCCTATCACCACATTTGAGCTAGCGAACCCAGGATTTTTGCTTCCAAATATTTACCTCCTGCTTGGCTCTTTCCTCCCACCTTTTTTGAGGATCTCTTTCCTCCTCCTTCATCTGATATGTGATACACTATTGGATGATTCTTTGTTGGAGTTCCTCCATGCGCTATTCCAACTCCTTTTTATCCTTGAATATATGATTGAAGACATCCTTATTCCATTGTTTGATTTTGTGTTTTATATGATTTAACTTTTGTTGGAATTGGTACATTTGGGTACCATTATGAGGTGAATAATTGGCCCACTAATTTTTCATATTGCTCAAGAATTCAAGGTGCTCTAGCCAAAAATCCTCAAATTTGAAGGGATGGTTTTTAAGGGTTGGTGAAATATGAATTTTCAAGGCTACCAACCAATGATCGGATCCTAATTGTGGGAGTATTTTCCATTTAGTTTCCCAGGAGGCTAGGAATATTACTTCCAAGATGAGGAATTTGTCGAGCCTGGAGGTTATCTGCCTATCTCCTCCCTGTATTTTGTTCCAGGTGTAAGTACCATTAGCAGTCTGCATGTCCACCAGTTCCATTTTGTCTATGGTTTCTTGCAAGGATTTTGCATCCCTGTCAAATTTCCTAAGACCTCATTTCTTTTCTAACAGATTGAGGATCATGATAAAGTCCCCTCCTATGATTTTCAATTGATGGTGTATGCTTTCAAGGATTCTCGTGACTAAAGATACTATTTGGATCCTTTCTTCCACACTGTGATGTCCATAGATACTGGTTACGCATATAGTTTCAGTGGTTCTTGTTATTTTTAGGACAATAGTGATAGATATTCTAGTCACTATTGAAGAGGTCAATTCATATATCGAGTTCTTCCAAAAAATCAGTTTCCCTCCATCTATCCCACATGCTGCATTGGCTAAGTAACTATAGCTTTTATAACATTCCTTTTGTTGGGATGGCAGGTTTTCCATAGGAAGATTTGTCTCCTAGAGGAGCATTATGCTTGGTTTGCTAGTAAATATTCTCTATTTTAAAAGTCTCTTCTTTCCAGGGCCATTTAAACCTCTAATGTTTCATGAGATGCAATTCATTGAGAAATATTAGGAGTTAGGGTGAGAGCTCTTACCTTTCCCTCATTGATTAATCTTGCGCCTAGTTCCTAAAGGAGTTGGCTAATGTTTTCCACCCTCGTTTCTGGCTTGGACCTTTGGGGTTGTACTAATCAATTGTGATGTTTGATAGAATCCCTTTGTAGGCATTATCCTCTCGGTGTTTCCTTGTTGTGGTTTGTTTTAGTTCTTCTTGTATTAGATATGTTCCTTCTATTTTTTGGAGTTATTCCTCGGGTATTGTGTCCAAGCCACTTTTTTCCCATACTTCTTTTATCAAGTTGAGATCAACTCCTTCGAGAGCTTATTTTATGATTTGGTCCTCTTATGAGTCTTCTTTGGGCTCGAGATCCATATCTACTTATTTTTAGGCCTTGCCATTCTCATTGTGGCTATGTCTGGGGGTGTTCCCTTGATTTTTCTCATGTAGTGTTGGTAATTGATTTAGAATTTCACCTTCCTCGTTGACATTTCCTTCTGAATTTTGTTCTTCTGTTTCCTCTTTCACGACTTCACATTTATTTTTGTTAGATGGAGGTTTGCTAACCCTGTTTTTCTTGAGTTCTCTTGTTGTTCCTACTTCTCGGGGTTTCCTTGGTGAAGCCTTGTGCATCCATCTTCTTTTGCGCTTAGGTATTGGTTTGTTGAGAGACATTTTAGCGGAAGTCTCTAAAGAGATGATCGTGCTCGTGATATTTCCTGCATCTGAAAGGTCTGTGCTCATAGTCTATGCTCTGGAGCCATACCTCATCTCTGAAGACCAATTTAATGGCCTTTGGAAGCGAACCTGAGACATCCATATAAACGCAAATTCTGGTGTGTGAGTTGTAGCAGCCATTCCTGGTACCCTCCGACATTTTTATGTATTCTCCTAATTCGTTGCATATTCTTTCAACACAGAGGGTGACCAATAATCTATGGGGAGTGAATAAAGTTTCACCCGAACAGGGATACTAGTGAAGTCTTCCTTTTCTAGTGTGAAGTTCTTCTTCCAGTACCACATGTATAACCAGTCGAGTTGAAGAAATATGGGTCGCCTTCAAAGATGTGGTCTTGGTCCTCCAGGAGATCAAAAATAATAGTGAAAAACCTTTAGAGCCTAGGTACAACCTTATTTCTCCTTTTGGGCGCCACTTGGTCTGAATCCACCAATTAAGGGATTTTTCTAAGGGACAGATGCCAATGAATTTACATATGATGGCATGTTCTTGCATGAAGTCTCTGTATGCAACAACATTAGGGTCTTGAATCTCTAGAACTGGTATTTTCTTTGCATTTGGTTTGCAGTTGTTATGTGTTTGTGTCTAAGGCCGAGACTTTTCTTTTACTCTTGGTTGTCTAGAGCTAGAGCCCCCTGCATCATTCAGCTGTGAGGTGGTAAGCTTGGTTGAACCTTTCTTCGCTCCTCTATCCCCTAAGCGAGAGCCATTTTTTTCTAGAGGAGTTGTGAGCATTATAGGTCATAAGTTTTAGGAAGAATGAAGCTTCAGGTTCCTTTCCTTTGCCCAAAACTGCATCTTGAAAGGAGAGGGCCTATGAGCCCCCCCTGGCTATGTCATGGTGGTGATCAAAACAATGAGAACCTGGAAACCCTAGCAGATCCATTGTTTCCCAATCCAAAAATGGTGTTGTCTAATTATTATATGTTTACATATTTTGGAGTTTTCAATTCGAATTAGGTGAATCTTTTTGGTTAAATATTTGTGTTGTTTAAAATGGGTTTTTGACTGCATATATGGATTCAACACCCTAAAAAACCTCAGGGCACTTGTATTGCAGAGACTTGACAACTTAAATTTGTGATTCCAGCAAATACCTACCATATTTTAGACAAATCAACCAAAAAATAAGCTGGAAAAAACTTCCAAAACATATAACACATAGATTATCATTATTAAAATTACTATATATATTAGAATTATTGCATAATATTTATATGATAATATATTGAAATTTTCAATTTTAATATATTAGATTTTATTTTCAATTTTAATAAATACTTATTTTAAAACTATATCAAAATTTAAATTTTATGTCTACCATAATAACTATAATATTATGTTTGACACTGAGACAGATTAGGATTTTGTTATAAATGAAGGACCATGGTTCTAGGGTGTTAGTTTTTGTAGCATCAGATGTGTTCTAGCCATGAAATTTTGTGGAGAGGCCAGAATACAAGAGATCTCAAAAATCCATAAATTGTTTCTAGAGATTCCACCTAGAAACGACTTAATTAGATTATTAGCCAGTTTTTAAATATTTTCTAAGTCTAAACTTAGGGAATGTGATTAATTAATCATAATTAATTAAGTCAAGGTGTGAATGATCTAGAAACTCGCACGGATCGACTTCAAGTTAATCCTCGCCATCGATTAAGATTTAATCTTGGTCGTTGGAATCCCAATAGAGGATTATAAGAAGAAGTTGATGGGCACTTGTAGAAGACACTTGAGAGGTTTGATTTCATGAGTGGATCGATTTCCAGAGTAGCAACACTTAGTTGTCAGAGAGAGAGCTAGTGATATAGAAGCAGTGAGTGAGGGGCAGAGACAGTGATCCGAAGGAAATATTTTCTAGATCCGGAGAGGCAGTGAGAATAGAGCTGAATTATCCCAAAGAGGCATCGCTGAGGGGCATCGTAGTTGCTTCAACAAGGAAGTTCGATTTGAAGGAAGAAAAATCATTCTCAATTCCAGAGGTCGGGAAAAATCCGCAGAGGGTTGGAGAAGTAGTTTACTCAACATCCAGAGGCATAACGACTTCATCAGAGCTCAGTCCGAAGCAAGTCGTCCAGCCAGCTAAGCAGAGTAGCACAAAGGCAGATGCAGATCTCTAAGAGGAAGAGTTTTGATAGGGAAAGCCAAGCCAGAGATTTCTTGTGGGAGAAGGGTAATTCCCTTCAGTATTTTTCTTATATTTTCTCACTGTTTGGATTGAGAGTTGGGCTTCCATAGTTGTACTCAGATTTAACTGTTGAACTCTCACTACTCTATTGGTTTTCCCAAGTTGGGTTTTTCTGGGGACATTTGTCCAAAATTAACTATGTTATTGTATGTCTGTGTGCTAGAGTTTATTCTTACGCAGTTTTATTTGTGTAGGTTGCAGCGTGATTTATTCAGTATTTGTTGTAGCGAACAGTGAATAAATTGTCAAATTAAATTATCAATTAGGAGAATAATTTCTAGTTGTTGCAATAGGATTCCAGTTTGAAATTTTCACATGGTATCAGAGTGCAATTGGTGAGCTAGAGAGCTCAGTAGAGAAGAAAAAGAGATTTACATTGTTCAGTTTGGTCTGTAGGTCAAAACTCCCAGAGGTAGCGTAGTCACCTTGCTAGAAGGTCGAGTTACTTGAGGAGATTCGATTTTTCGGAGCGAGGGACAAAAAAATCAATCTTTCCAGATTGAGTGATTCCATAGGCAGAGGGAGTAGCCCAATATTTTCACAAGGCAAATCTCTAGCTGGACGTAGTAGTTTTGTAGCAGGTTGCTAGAGCAGAGCTAGTGTCGGGTGTAAGGAAGAAGAGCACACACTGACGGAAAAATTTCCTCAGTGAACTTCTAGTCTCAAGAAGTTTGATTTTCCTTGCATATCAGTAGTCACTGTGAGCATAGTTTCTTACTCCAGGAGGGAGTGTGAATAGCTAGGAAGCAGTTGAGCAGAAGGGAAGAGGATATTTTTTAACATTTGTTGAGATGGCCACTGCTGGGCTTCGTGATGAGGATAGGTTGGATGGATCTTCCAACTATGTAATTTGGAAGGCAAGGATGTCCTTCCTTCTAGATGAATATGGCATGAAGCCATATATTAATGGAGTGGTAGTAGTTCCCACAGATGCATATCAACTGAAGGAGTATAGAAAGGAGATGGCACAGATGAAGAGGTTGATCATAAACAAATTCTAGGATCACATTATTTCACACATAGCGGCTAAGGGAACGACCAAAGAGATTTGGAAGACTCTCTCCATGATGTACCAGGGCACTTCCGAGCAGTGGAAAATGTACTTAGAGGAGAAGTTGAGATGCATCATGATGTAGAAGGGGGAAGGAATAAACCCCTTCCTCACCAGGATTCAGAAGGTCTAAGACTAGTTGTCAGTTGTTGGGCCAGCACCTCAACCCATAGAGCTAGTGTGATTGGCAATAAACAATGTCTTTAAAGAGTGTAAGGTATTCATCCAAAGTATTTTGGGTAAAGATACCTTGCTAAGGTGGGACAAGATATGGGTTGATTTGCAGTAAGAGGAGTTGAGACGAGCTCTATTGAAGAGCTCCATCAATGGCAGCACCAGCAGATCGAAGCAGGTGAAGGAGGAGGAGAATGTGGCCCTCGCATCGAAGGGTCCCAGACAGGGACATGGGATGCATAGAAAGAAGAAGAAGGACATGTTGAAGTTCAAGTGATTCAGATGTGGTGAGTTCGGTCACTACAGTACTGAGTGTCCTGTCAGGAAGAAGGACAAGGAGGAGAAGCGAGACCAAGCTACAGCTCATGCAAAGATCAATAGGTTGTCCTCCAAACTAGAGGAAGACTTCGCATGTTTGCTGACCTACCTCCAGGAGTGAGGTGGGGAGACTTGGTTTTGTAGCCCCATTGTGCTATAGATGGGAAGGATCCTTGAAGAGTCCACCTCCTGGATCAGTACCTTGTTACGGGGCCCATGATATTCAGTAGTAGGATGGATCGGTGAAAGTAGATGCAATCAGATGCCAGAGTGATAGATGCAAAGTCTAGTAGTAGTCAGATGTTGGGGAGTGCAATGCAGAGTTAACAGCAGTGTAGTTGGCACAGTGTAGAGTCAACAACAACTCAAATTCTTCAATGACATCTCAGATACTAGCAGCAACCAGAGACTCGAGTGACAGATGCATTATACTGATCATAATTGATTCAGTATATAGGATGCTTCTCAATTGAAATTGTTGCAGTTGCAGCATCAACAGCTGAGGGGGAGATGCAGTGTTGGCAGTAGTTCAACAAGGTCAGCAACAAAATAGATGTAGTGTATATCAGAGTTGCATAGTGGTTAGTGGGCAGTATGGCTAGACATCAGCAGCGTGATAGGAGGTGATGCAAAGGCAGGGTGTTGCTGTAGGTTAAGCAGTAGCACTAGAGCACATTCTTCACTAAGAGGAAGTGTGATTTTTTCTAGCATTAGATGTGTTCTAGGCATGAAATTTTTTGGAGAGGCTAGAATACAGGAGATATCTAAAACCCGGAAATTGCTTCTAGAAATTCTGCCTAGAAACAACTTAATTAGATTATTAGCCAGCTTTTAAATATTTCCTAAGTCTAAACTTAGGGAATATGGTTAATTAATCAGAATTAATTAAGTCAAGGAGTGAATGATCTAGAAACTCACATGAATCAACTTCAAATTAATCCTATCCATCGATTAAGATTTAATCTTGGCCGTTGGAATCCCAACAGAGGATTATAAGAAGAAGTCAATGGGCACTTGGAGAAGACACTTGAGAGGTTCGATTTCATGAGCAAATTGATTTCCAGAGTAGTAGCAGTCAGTTGCCGGAGAGAGAGCCAGTGAGATCGAAGTAGTGATTGAGGGACATATACAGTGATCCAGAGGAAAGATTTTCCATATCTAGAGAGGCAACAACAAGAGAGCTGAATTATCCCTAAGAGGCAATGTTGAGGAGAAGCGCAGTTGCTTCAGTAAGGCAGTTTGATTTGGAGGAAGGAAAATCATTCTCAATTCCAGAGGCTGGGAAGAAGTCCCAGAGGGTCGAAGAGGCGATTCCCTCAACAACCAGAAATAGAAAAACTTCATTAGAGCCCAGTTCAAAGAAATTCATCTAGTCAGCTACGCGGAGCAGCGTAGAGGCTCACGCAGAGCTCCAAGAGGCAGGGTTTTGATAAGGAAATTCAAGCAAGAGATTTCTTGTGGGAGAAGGGTAATTCCCTTCAGTATTTTGCTCATATTTTCTTACTGTTTGGATTTCCAGTTGGGCTTCCATAAATGTACGCATATTGCACTGTTGCATAATAAAATAAAACCCTCATTGTTGCACCGGTTTTCCCAAGTTGGGTTTTTTTCGGGACATTTGTCCAAAAATAATTGTGTTATTTTTATGTGTGTGCTAGCATTTCTTCTAGCGTTTATTCTTCAACAGTTTTATTTGTGTAGGTTGCAGTGTGATTTATTCAATATTTTCTATAGCAAACAATATATAAATTGCTAAATTAAATTAAAAATTAGGAGAGAATAATTTACAGTTGCTGCAATAGGATTCCAATTTGCAATTTTCACATGGGGATGGGTAGGCCTTTTTGTAACACCATGGTTCCACGGTTTGGATGCCAATATAATGGTGGTTACGAAAATTCCAGTATGGGTAAGGTTACATAATCTCCCTCTTCCTTTTTGGAACCACCAAGTCTTAGAAGACATTGGAAACTCACTAGGGAGATTCTTAAAGATGGACCGAGAAAGAATGGAGAAAGGTATCTTTACTTTTGCCCACATATGTGTGGAGACAGACTTAAGTAAAGGCCTTCCAGATCATGTCAATATTACTCACCAAGATTTTAATTGGACTCAATGGTTAGATTTCGAAAATACTGCTTTCATGTGTCGGATCTGCCATTAGACAAGGCACTTGCAGACTACATGTTCACAAGCAAAGAAACAAACAAAAAAAGGACCACAAAAACCAAAAGGATGGAAATTTCCTGAACCGCAAGCTTTTGATGATGAAGATGGAGAAATGGGCGAGTGTAACCAACAACTAGAGACACATAATCAACAAGATTCCCAAATGGAGGGAGAAGAGAAACATAAGGACTCAACCAAATATACAGAGGAACCAAAGGACTTAGTAGGATCCAGACTCTTAGAACTCAACATGAGGGAAAGAGCAATAGCCACGCTTCAGGTGGATTGAAGAGAACACATGTTTCTGAAAGTTCGGAATCCGACAAGGAAGCACTAGCAACTCTTGAAGGAGAAGGGTTGGCAATTGTAAAGGCCACTCCATCGTATGGGGTATGGCAAAAAGTTCAAAAGAGAAAAGGTAAAAAAGAAAAAACTAATTTATCTCGGTAATTATTTTGTTTGTTTGTTTTATTTTTTGGTAGTCATACTACCATGAGTGCTTCTAGCATATTCAAATGGTCTTGAAGGACAGTACTTGAATACACTTATCTGCTTATGTAACTTTTTTATTTTTATTAATAGAAAACTGTAATTTTTCCTTGGAAAAAATTAACTATAATATTAAAATTATTAATTTAGTTCGTGTGAATAGTATTGTGAATGTATTTAACAAAAAAATAATAATAAACTTTAATATTTATAAATATTCATTTTGAAAATTAAAAACTATATAAACTATATATATATATAGTTTAGAAATTTGAAATATTTGTTTTGGGGTATATAAATAATAATATTTTTATAATATAAAGAATGTATTAAAAATCAATGATACTAATAATTTATATTACTCTCATAATATAGAAATACAGTAAAAATTAATGATACTATGATTAGTATTATAATCTCTTAATATAAAAATACAATAGTAAGAATAAGTTAAAACTTTAATTGATACAATAGAGTTAAAATTTTGGAGAATGAGCTCTCCGACTACTTGTTCTCGGCAAGTAGGGTTTCCCTAGCCACGACATCAGCTAGCTCAGATCTAATATGAAAATGACTGTAGCGTTCTGATCTTGGACTCCATTTTGTGATTTAGTTGTTGCAAATTAGTTTTGGTTGAAAGAGACCTTGGCAGCTGTAGTTGCGGCCCTCATAAGGTTCAAGCTTGCATTTGACAAACGTACCACAGGAGGCTTCTTAGATCTGATCTTGCAGGTCGATTTTCCTCTTCTCTTTATGGAGGAGGTGGTTGCCTTTAGATCCCTTCTACAACCGTGGAAGCCATGAGGGCCCTCTTCTCCCCCAAAAAAAAATTGTGAAGACATTAGCTGAGATTTTGAATGTGGAACTCTCTCTGTCAAATCCATGCAAGAGAGCCTTAGCCCTCTTAGAAAAAGCATCAGTTGGCAATTTTATGGGCTTATGTCGAAATCTGAAAGTTGTTGAATCCTGGACCATGGAACAATGGACCCCCAAGCTTCAAGGCCAGGTAACTTTCTTTGTAGTAGGCAGGGGTTTATATGTTTTTCTATTTGCGAATAAACTGGAAAGAGATCTTATTTTCAAATTAGGGTTGTATTTTATGGGGAACAGAGGCCTCTTTATCTCCCCATGGATTATGGATTTCAATCCAAATTCTGAAATTACTTTTGTGCCAGTGTGGATTCGACTGCCTCACCTCCCTCTCCATCTTTGGGGACCTGAAGCACTAAAAGAGATTGGAAATAAACTGGGCCTCTATTTGGACAAAGCAGAACCAAAAGGAGGCCCATTTTCTTATGCTCGCACTTGTGTCGAAGTAAATCTCTCTAAAGGTTTACCAGAGGCCCTAAAAATAAATTTAGGTGAATGGAACCATATTCAGGAATTGGACTATGAGTAGATTGCCTTCAAATGCATCATTTGTCATTCTGATGGGCACTTTGCTAAAAAAATTCCTCAACAAAAAAAGGATAAGCAAACCCAAGCCCTTGCCACTAAATAAGGGCAGACCCATACCCCCATATCTAATGAGGCCAATTTTCAACCAGTTCAAAAGTGAGGGAAGAATCAACAAAACAAGGTTGCAACTCCAAAGAAATCTACAATAGAAGTTCTTCAACCTACCCTTAGCAAACATTCTTTTGAAGCTCTTCAAGATCCAGAACAAAATGAAATTACTCCTTTGGATGAATCCCCAAAGGAAGATCAAGGAAACTTAGCAATGTCGAGGGAGAATGAATAGAAAGCTCCTTTGACGGTTGTCTCTTTAGATACAAAATCACACTTCGCGGCAAAAGTATTAACAATGTCACATTCTGAGCTTGAGGAGATGAGTAGATCCACTCCAACTTTTTACAAACAAGCAATGACAATTAAAGCAGCTCACGCTAAGTCAAGTATATGAGGCAATAACATTAAATCACTCTCCTAAAATGCAGCAAAACCGCCTCTCACAAGAGGTCAGAAATCCCATAAGGAAAAACGGGAACATGAAGTGGGTGTCAATTTAGCGTCAAGATCCCAACTTCGTGTAGACTCCTTGTTCCAAAACTCCCTCAAATAAGTGAATGTATCATTTCTGCATATTATTATGTTTGCAATTTGTAAGAATTTACTCTTGGAATCATGAGGAAAGTCTTAGTTGTAGAAACCGTGGAAGATATTGGGATTTGTCTCCTAGAATCTTAGTCAATTTCTCAGTAGAATATCCTCTAAAAATGGTGCAAATGTAAGGAATTTCCTGATTTTTTTGCTGTGTCCAGGTACAGATTTAATAAAATCTTCTACTCATTCTTGTTAAAAAATAAAACTTTAATTGATACAATAATTAATATTATATTCTCTTAATTAAAATACAATAGTAAGATAGGTTAAAATTTAATTTTTAGTTAAATTTTTGTCTTAGTAATGATTAATTGTACATTTATATATTAAAAATGATTGATATCCATACATGTTATTATTTTTTTATTTAAATAAATTTTGAAATAAAATATTGACGGTGATATTTTGAATAAATACCATTTATATCAGTGTTAGGAGTTGATGTGGAAACTTTGATTTATTAAACTTTTATCTTTAACACTAACTTTTATCAACGAGATGCCATGACGCTCTTAATTAGCATTTAGTATTAATTATTCGAATCACTAAATTAAGACTAAATGGTCGGTACAATGACATATATCCCCTTTTCCGAATTTCAAATACTATAAAAACTTCTTTAAACCATTGTGAATGTTTCTTTTAATCAATCAAACAAACATTAACAAGAAACCATGATTTATTTTTCAATTTTTTGTGAACAATCGGTGCCCTTCCCCAGTATGCACAGTAGTCTCATTTGTTGTATTTTTTCAACAAAATTTGCCCAAAACTTGCACCCCATGCCAATTCTTGATCCTCCAACGTTATTACTGACTATTTAGGACCGTATTTTATTATTGTAACGGTGATATAGGATTAGTTAGATGTTTGGAAACCAATTTGTGTTGGAACTTGGCACTCTGAAACTTTGTACATGGTGAGTAGTTTTTAAAGAAAATCCGAAAGGTTCTCTAATGAGGGAGGGAGGGAACACTAGGAACATGGATATGACAATTCATAACCTTATAAGTCTCTCCCAAATTTGTAAGAAAGAAAAATTGGGAGTTGCATTATTATATACTAAAATAAAAAATATAATTTAAAATGAAATATTCAAAAATAAAAGAATATTTTAAATGGATATTGCATTAAAATTATTATGTATGTTGGAATTGTTAAAATTATTATGTTGGAATTGTTGTATAGTATATGTATGATAATTTATTAGACTTTTACCTTTTGTTATGCTCTTAACCTGCAAATGATACCCAAATACAAAATATGCGAAGAAAAGAGACCCAGAACACAGAATATGCGAAGAAAAGATACCCAGAACACAGAATAGCAATGATTTTATTATTCAGAGAGTAATGTTCACTTGCCTCTTCGAGG
>APFE030127270.1:5992-24545 GCA_000404065.3 Pinus taeda | reverse complement strand
GAGTTTCTATCCTTTATATATGACTCCTACGTGCAATACCACGGGCCAATACCGTGTATTATTAATACCATCTATCTAATACTACGGCCCATTGCAACTAACTGTGGTTCCGTTATTAATTGCGGATTAACCACTTACAATTATTAATATGGGCTTTATTGACTCTTGACTATGACGTGGTCCCATTACATAGATAAGGGGGTTAGGGTGGGACCGTAACAACTTTTAATATATTAAATTTTATCTTCAATTTTAATAAAGTATCAATTCTTAACTATATTAAAATTTATACTTAAAGTATTATATCTTTGTAACAACTATAATATTACAATTACTAATTTAATTTTTGCTTCTTCTTTTTTTCCCTAAAAAAAAAAAATCATTATAAATATGAAGATTACATGTTGTAGATCCTTCATAAGAAAGCATATTTCACTATTGTAACCAAGACTTGCTCATTCAAAGAGTAGCATATTACAATATGACTATTATGATAGCAACAATAACCACATCAGTATCCAATATTGATCCCCAGCATATACTTATAGTAGTCCGATAGATCATATTTCTTGTTGTTGAATTTCACTAAATGGCCTATGGTAGTATTGGAAAAATTCACGTGACCTATGATCTTGTATCATCCAAGTACCATATTGTTGAACCGTTGCTTCTTTGGATAAAACATCAACTATCTGATTCCTTTCCCTGTAGATATGATTGCATGTTACGAAATCAAATTGGGTTTTTAATATCATAATCTCATCCAGCAAGTTCCTCAGAGTATGCACATGACAAATAGCTACTTGATTGAACCACTTTATAACTATTTTTGAATCACCATAAATCTAAAGATGGTGACATCTTTTTCCAATAGAAAAAATAAGCAAGAGTCTAAGGTTGTTCAGTTCAAAGAAATTGTTTGATCCTCACCCTAATCCCATCTTTAGTTTAAAATAATGATCATCTGCTAGATACAATATCGCTCCTCCTCCACAACCATTAGCTTGAGCTGATCCATCAAAGTAGGCCCATGGGTTTGATTTATCAATGTTTTCTACAATGATATTCATGTTCTTAGAAATTTTTACATTTTTCGGGATAAGATTGAATGTAGCAACTTTATGGGCAGCAGAGAAAGACCAATTCTGTTATTTATCTTGAAATAATTTGTTGTTCCTACCTAACCATATAGCCCAACAAACCAGCATGGGCAGATTCTTGAGTTTTTTGAACTGAAAACTAGTCCACCATATTTCCCATGTTGCCAGCATAGATTGTCCCTGCCACCAATTAGTAATATTAAACTTTGGCATATCATCTTCCATAGTTTTAAAGTAATGGGACACTCCATAAACAAATGAACAATATATTTTGTGTTTTATTTACATAATACACATCAGATTGGGCCCCAGAAAGCTCTTTGTTGTAGAATATCACCTGTGGGTACCTTATTCCGCAGAAAGCACCACATAAATAGATTGGTTCTTGGAGGGCCCATTAGCCTCCAAATCGATCTCCACCACCAATCTAAGATAATTGGTTCACTCCCAACACAAATAAACAGATATCCCTCTTTCGAAGAGTAACCTCCATGGTTGGCACAAGACCATATCATCTCATCTTGACGATTTTGAATTCTAATATATGCTTCATCAAGTGCATTAATAAAGGAATGCCATACTAGTTCCCAGTGATCAGGTAAATGCAAATCTCGTGCCATAATCCATCCTTGATGAAACAACATGGAGTTGTGATCCATAACAATCTGATTTAATGTATTATAACCAAAATCCTGCAGGAATTACAGCATATATGATAGTAGTATATGTGCAGTTCCACTCCCATCCCACCCATCAACACCGATGTGCAATCTCGTGCCTATGCCAATTCTCCAAGCAAGACCTGCCCTTATAAAATTGAAAGAATTTAATTCAACCCTCCACGTCGTTGATATTTCCACTCAATTCCAATGAGGCAACCTAATCAAATCCTCAACCTAAATCGGTGAAATATATTTCCGGTCTACCACTTGCTTCCATAATCCATTTTTGTGATGAGATGCGATCCCATTTGTTCGGCCAAGGCTTTTGAAAAATTGATCAGATTTTTCATGCCCTAGCCGTCCCATTTTTTCGGATTTGCAATATGCTCCCACTTGAACCAAACAAATATTTTTCCTGCTTTCCTGCCACTCCATAGAAATCTGCAACATATCTGCTGTATTTTTTGCAGAATGCCAATTAGAATCCATGTTATCGACATCCAGTAAACAGGGGTAACTTCCTACACGGATTTAAACAATACCAATCTCCCAACCC
The DNA here is from genome assembly GCA_000404065.3 of Pinus taeda. Taxonomy (NCBI): domain Eukaryota; kingdom Viridiplantae; phylum Streptophyta; class Pinopsida; order Pinales; family Pinaceae; genus Pinus; species Pinus taeda. The sequence goes on along the minus strand of APFE030127270.1, from coordinate 22,227 downwards.
TCAAAAGCGATCTATGATGCTAGGCTTCAATACTACTCTCAATTTTTGCAACCAACTAGGACCAATCTCCCTTTTTATATTTATTTGGTTTCAACCTGAATCCTAGGTATTTCAACCCTTCTTCAATGTTCAATTTTTTGAAAGGAAATCTCTGTACAACAAATAACATTTCATTTGGAGAGCATTATACTACAGATAATGTAGATTTCTCGTGATTAGTCATCATGCTAGTGGCTTTGAAAAATACTTTGAGGATGTCATCTATAATAACGGAATCCCTAATTGCCCCACTCATAAAAATGAGTACATCATCAACTAATAGGAGATGGGTTAGCGATATATTTGAAGCAATCTTAACCCCTTTGAATAGCCCTCTATTCTTATTCTCCATGATCAACCTACTCAATCCTTCCATCACCAATAAATAGAGTAGTGGAGATAATGGGCACCCTTTCCTGAGACCACATTCTGGATGAAAGAAATTAGTCGTTGAGCCATTGATCAGTAAGCTATATAACACAGATGGATCACAACACATTATCCAGTTTATAAGATTATTATGAAATCCTACGTGAGTCAAAATCATTCAAATGTACAGCGAGCTTATCCTATCATATGCTTTGGATAAATCAATTTTCATAATCATTCCTTTTATCTTCTTAAATTTCATGGAATGGAGGCCCTCCTGAGATATTCCTATGGCTTCATGGATCTATCTATTTTCCAAGAAAGCAAATTGTTCCTTAGAAATATGATGAGATAAAATTGGCTTAATCTTATTTGCTATGATTTTAGCAATGATATTGTAAGTACAATTGCATAATGAAATGGCCCTAAAGTCTTTGAAATTAATGGGAAAATCAGCCTTAAGGATTAATGCAATAAGTAGCATTGTAGGCCACATACATTTTCCCTTCCATCATGTAGTCTTCAATTATTATAAGGAGGTCATCACCAATGAGTTCAAAAAAGCTGAGATAAAATTCAATTGACCAACCGTCCAGACTCGGATTCTTGTCCCTCCTAAACCATTTAAGAACAACTTCCATTTTTTCCATCGTAACAGGTGAGAACAGGTCATCCTTTTCCTCTTCATTAACAAATCAAGGGAAAGAGTTGGCCACCTTGATCACCTCCTCCAAGGATGCCTCTTGATGTGCTTTAAAAAGATTAGTAAAATGATGTATACCTTGATTTGCAAGCATGTTAAAATATTGAAATGCATTTCCTTCCTCATCCTGAAGAGGCCAAATAGTGTTAATGGGATTTCGCCCCTTGGAAAATTTATGGAAAAATCTATTATTGTCAACTCCTGACTTTGACAATAAAGATTTTCTTCTGAGCCTCCAAGTCTCTTCTTTCTCCTTTAGCAACTTATTTTTTTCAAGTCCAGTTGAATGGCATGATGCTTTGTTTCGAGAGATGAAAATCCTCCATTTACCGGATCTTCAAGCCTAATTAGTTCTTCTTCAATATTACAGAGTGCTACATCACTCCTTTTCCTTTTGATCTTAGCCCAGTCAATAGTTCTCCTTTTTGATATGTTGTCGATTCTATATAAATTGCTCAGCAGCTGAAACATGTTCTGATCGGGACCATATTCTCCATTGTTGTTTAACCATCATGTGATATCCCTCATCACCGAACCAAGTCGAGTTGAATTTGAAAGGCGCATGAGGTTTTGACAACAACCTAGAGATCTCTAAAAATATGGGAGAATGATCAGATATTCCCCCATATCCAACCCATTACCTTATAAAATTAACCTTATCAAACATGGATTCCTTGATAAGAAATCAATCTAATCTCCTAGCCAGCATGGCAGAACCAATTTTGCGATTCCTCCATGTAGGATGAATGCATTCAAATTCAATATCAATTAGCTTATTGGATTCCATGATCTATTCAAAAAAATCCGTAAGAGAATCTACTTGAGAATTATGTCCCCATGACTCTCTTAGACCCAAAGAATAATTGAATTCTCCCCCCATAATGATATTATCCTTCTCCATGAATGAAACTTTGATAATTGTCTCCCAAAAATTTGTTCTGTTTTGGTAAGGACCATAAGCATTTAATATCCTAATTTCGATACCTAACTCCTTAGAAAAAACTTTTGCTCCAATCACACCTTCCTAACTCCATACATTAAGTAATTTCTATGTTTCTCCATTGATTCCCAGTGTCAAACCACCGAAACTTCGTTTAACGTCCAATGCATGAAAGTACCAACCTAGAACCATAGCTTCAAGGCCAGGAATTACATGCTCACAGATCCCCAAAGTCTCCTGTAGAAAAATCACCTCCAACTTCTCAGATGCAAATAATCTTCTGAGGGCTAATTTTTTAGCAGGGCTAGCCAACCCTCGACAGATATAGGATAGCCACTTCATCGGGTAACCATACCAGGGTTTCTATTTTATCTAAGAATCTTGTCAATAGACATTTGACGACCTTCTTCTACATTCACATTGGCCTTATGTATAGCTTTAGACAAGTGAGATTTCCTACCCCAACTCAATTTAAACGCCATATAATGTGACGAGATACCAATACCCCCTACCCAGACAGAGGCATGTATTGCAAGTGATATAAGATTATAGCTATGATTGGCATAAAACTTCGAGGAGGATTCCATAATCATGGATTCAATAGAAATAGGTAAATCTAATAGAAATGGTACAGGATCAGGCCTGTATTTAGGAACTGATGCTAAAGGGCATGTAACAGCAGGTAAAGTATATGCCATAAAAGTCATCATTTTCATTGAGTCATTAACAACACTGACTCATTTAATGCTAGATGGCTCTGATGGTCCCGAACCAGTAGCCACATTATGCATCTTTTGATCCACTTTTCTGCTTCTACTATCCTTCTCTTGAGTATACATGTGCATACTAAGATTTATGGTTCCTTCTTTTCCAACCTCCGTCATCTCCTCCTTATTTCCTTTTTTTCAATAATGGACATTCCTTGCATAAATGCCCAACTACATGGCATCTTCTGCATCAAAAAGGTACCCCTTCGTAGTCCAACTTCTGCAATATAGAATACCCTCACCACTGGAGCAACAAACTTTTAACAAATCCTTCCCTTGTATCCAGTTGGACTAGTATCTGAGCATAGGACATCTTGCTTGTCTCAGTAAATGATTTATCATAATCTAAGAAGGTCCTAAGATCATCCCCAATGATTTTAAAAGCATTCTTTGTCCAAAATTGCAATGGTAAACCTGGAACCCTGACCCAAAACGGGCTTGTTCCTAATTGTTCGCGATCAGGGTCAAATAATGGTGATCATCTTTTCAACAGGATGGGATCCATTTTAATGTGCCAAATATTCCAAAGCACCCATTTTTTCTGTTCTGGCGAAGAGAATCTAAGGGCAAACCATCCTCGAGTCATTATCATAACCAAAGGAAAGTTGACCAACACTTGACCCCACACCTCCACTACCCATTTCTTGAGCCTAGCCGAAGAGTATTTTCGACCTCAAACCCTACCCACTAGGACTCAATCAACTGTATCCAATACATCGCTCATTTTGATGCCCTCTCCTAGAACCAGCTACCTACCTCTTCCCTTCACTTTGGTAGCTTTAGATTCCCCCCTCCCCCCTTTAACCCATCTTCACCTACCCTTCCATCTTTTGACTGCTAATCATATTCTCCCTTATCCTTATCCTCTATTTGTCCTGGATTAGTGACATGGGTAGCAAGACCTGCAAAGAATCCATATGATTTAGCCGATGTAAAGTCCCTTATGCTAACAAGATTATCTGCACCAACCACCTTCCATTGTTTCTCTTGCCCTCCATATGTTGTCATTTCCCTCCTATTACCTTGAATGTTTACCATTATATCATCCATTTTCTACACTGAGTTCAATTTTATGTAATCAAGCCTAGGTCACAAAGAGGATCCTGACAAAATTTGTCCTTCCTTTTGTTGCAGCCCCAAAATCCAATCCATATGCCCCCGGTTATCTGTACTAACCAACCCCTTACCAGTCTAATCAGATCCAGAAAAAAATGATCCAGCCCCTAAACCTGATGAGATTCCAAAACCTTCCTTCGGAGGTGGCTTAGGGATGTTGATAGTCTCCTCTTGTACTCCGACATATCCCAATAACTCCATTTTAAATGGTTGTTGTGTTGAATCTACCCAAATGGTCTCAGAATATAAAGGATGAGATGAGTAGTCAGTCAACTCTTCATCCAACACCTCGGTAGAACCCATGCCTTCCATTAACCCCTGAAAATTGTCAAAGATCCAATCATGACTACATGGCGCATCCCTTCTAATCAATAACTAGTGAAAATAGTGTATTGTTCATTACGGGAAGGATAAATAACTTTAAATATTAAATGAGCATCCTAGATCTTGATGAGGACAATGTTGTGTAATGATACTCCCTGGATAAGTCAAAATATAAGAACTCAGTCGACAAAATATATCTTCAAGATATCGAAATTCCTATTTCTTCTATTGGTTAAATATTGTGTTCATTTTATCAACAGACTGTGTATTGCCTTAACAATGCCTCCATCTCTTCCCCACTCTGTGTCAATTAGGGTCAAGCAAGAACGCATTGCATATACTTACTCAAAACCTACTTATACTTCCTAAGATGCATTGAACATAAACCTTCCATTGTATTTCATATCAAGGAATCCATACTCAACTCCTCACAGTCTCGTTCTCTGTCCTTTTCAAACTATACTTCCCACCTTCTTGAGCAAGGTGTCACTGGCGAGGGAAAGATTATCTGTAATGTCAAAAGATTGACCTCGATCTAGATCACGACAATGCAGAGTTATAATACTCCCTGAAAAAGAGAAGATATAATACCTCGTTCTACAATGTCAGCCTTCAAGATCTCAAAATGCTTGATACCTCTATTGTGTAAATATTGAGTCCATTATCTTCTGACGGTGTATTACCATAAAAATGCCTCTAACAATACGCACTCTACTTTGGTTAGGATCGAGTTGAAAAGTTGAGCATATTCATAATCATAACTATCAATATGTTCCCAAGATCCACTAAATAAGATCCTTCCATTGTAGTTCAATCTGAGTATTCCATGGCCAGTTCCTCGCAGAATCGCCCTCTGTCATTTCAACAACAACAAAAATTCCACCCGCTCCAAAATCCAGCTCCAGAAATTTCAGAGGTGCAAAAGATTTTTTCAAGCTGATTTAATTTGTGTTAATGATGTTATGAACATGTTTAACAAAATAATAAACTTCAATATTTATAATATTCATCTAGAAAATGAAAAAAAAACACATATAAAAAATATATATATTATATTTGTAAAATTAAATTATATATATAAACTTTAAATATTATATATCTATATATATATACACACACACACTAAAGTTAGGCATTTTGCATTATGTCAAATGAGGATTACATAGACCAAAAGTTTTATGCTATTGGTTTGCCCAAAGAGAAACCAAACTAGTAACAAAAGTTCAGAGCCTTGAGGTTTCTAATACTTTGTCTAACTAGATCATCTTGTAAATAGAAACTTATAAAAATAGGCTGAATGTGCGAGACCTTGACATACATCAACATGAGAAGACAAAAAAGAATAGTAGTGTTGCAAGCATAAAATGAGTGAGTCATAACAACTATTGGGCAGAATCTCTAGGAATCCACATTGGTTGGTCACTACTCTCATCCAAGGAGAAGAATATGTTGTTTGAACTTCTGGCTAGAATGGTCAACTTGCGGTCTATATTGTCAATTTTTCTTCCATCTTTGCCAATCTAATAGAATACTCATATGGAGTCCTCTTGTACCTCCCTATGTCGCCTGCAATATTTAAATGATGTTTAATCTTGTGTCGACTTCGTACCATGATCAATGAAGTGATAGCAGAGCATGTAATTCACTAAGTTCGAATCGATTCTATAATTTTCTCACTCCGATCCAAGTCAGGGGGATGAACTGTTATGCTAAGACCAAAATTGGCTAGCTTGTTAGCCAATTTGTTGCCTTCTCTATGAACATAAGAGAGGAGGGGATCTATGATCTTTGCCAAGAGTTTTACGATATTACTTATTTGAGCTTCATACCTACAAACCTTAGAGACTTTATAAGGATATAATCTACATTGGAGTTTGTGGAAGATATTGACAATGAACTTGAAATCTCCTCCAATAATGAGCTTGATAAATTGTTTGTGAACAATAATTGAGAGACCCTACATCATTTTCCAAGATTTCAACAATGTTATTAATGTTGAGGCCCTATGGCACCTACATGAACATGTAGAATCTACCCATTAGCATTATGGAAAACTCCACCATAACTCGCTTGACCTAGATTTCCTTTTGAGACCCCATGAAAGTTAAGTTTGATGAAGTCCTTAGGAGGGGGCGACCAGAAGGAAAGGATGAAAGGGAACAAATTGGAGACAAACAGATCCATGCATAAGGAATAGGGGAGAGAGACTCATTTTGTTTAGAATGGCCTTTTTAGGTTGATTGCATTCCTAATCTTTGGAAGTCTAAGGAAGAGAAGAAATTGTTTCATTATTTTATTTAGGATAACGTACCAAATAAAGCTTGTGGGGGACCTAATATTATTAATTATTCATCTACTATTCTCCTTCCAAATGTCCCATAGGATGAATCTTGGGATGAGTTTCCATACTACATTGAAAATGAGATTAGTAAAAAGGAAGTCACGCTATAATTGTAGAGTAGAGAGGAAATTATTTTTTATTCTATTGGTCTGTCGAAAGAGCATAACAAGGTGGTTTTAGATAGAAGTAGAAAATTTGGAACTCTTGGGAAGAGGGCTAACATTTTCTGAATTGGAGAAACAAAGAAGATAAATTGAGCGCCCTTGAAAACCGTGAATTTGAAGCTTGTCCCATGTTAAATTTTTGTTCCATAATAGAAGCCACAAAAAAGAGCTATTTTGGGCCAGTGTTTGAGATTCCATATTTTATGCCATTTCCCTTGATCATTCTCATTATTGTTTCTTATGAGAAGACTGCAACCTTCAGAGAGGTTAAAATTTCTTGAAGGACAATAACCCCAATGAAGAATATTGTTGCCCTCCTACACCAAAATTCTTTTGTTTGCTAATTTTTTCTTGATAATTGTGCTTTCATTTTGGGAGGGAGGCTCAATCCATTCCTCGCATAAACTATAATTGTACCAATGGGAATTGTAAGGGGATGAGTCCTAGTAATTTGCAACTAAGATTTGGCCCCTTAAGATGTTGATGTCCCTAGTTGGCACCTAATTTTAACCGTTGTGCCACAAGTTATCACGTAATAGTGCCATGTTCCCAATTATGATTTCCCAAAAGATAAGTGAGGACGTGGGGACTTACATTTATGAATTTCCATAATAGTTGCCTCCACCTTTTGCATGGTGATTTCCTTCAAAAGGAGATCATTATGTTCCCTTGTTACAAGTTTGGGAATGTGCCATGTTATTTTCCTAATCGAAGGCCTTATATTTAGAAATGTTTCTGTGAGTGTGGCTTGGAGATGATTCATGAGTTCCTAGCCTACTGCATCATAGATTTCCACATTTTAGTGATTGGGTGTTTTGATTCTTAATATTCTATTACTTTGTCTATGGTTGATCATGGATTTGTGGAAGAATTTGTTTTTTTTTCTCCTTAAGCCATTATACTCAGATTCTTGTCTCCAGAGGATTTCCTCTTGCTTCAATCTTTCCTTTAGCTATATGTGACTGACTACTTCTTGATGTTCTAATTCCTTAGATCTACCGTTTGATATTATTATTTTTTTATGGTGGCCATGCCTTGCTCTAACTTTAGTTTTTCGTTGTAAATGTTATCAAAATTTTAGTATTCCAATTCTTCATTTTCATTTGGAGATGCTTTAACCATTGTTGGAAGCAATACACAAGGGTCCTAGGGAAATGCTTTGATTATTTCCACCGTTTTTCTACATTAGCCAAAAAATCAAGATAACGTAACCAAAAAGCCTCAAATTTGAAGGGCATGTTCCTAGGACTACCAATCTAGACCTAGAGAGTTTTATGGGCCAATGATCTGAACCATGGCAAGGGAGAATAAAAGCCTCAAAATTAGTGCCTAGAATATAGAGAGACTGCGCTATGAGGAATCCATGGAGTCCTAAAGCTATTTGAGATGTGCCTCCTTGATTATTGTTCCAGGTGTATAAGCCATTGTGTGTGCTGATATCTATATGTTTGGAGTTATTATAAATTTCACAAAGAGAGGGCTTTCTTCATCGAGTCCACAAATCCCACCTTTCTTTTCAATGAGATTTTTATCATGTTAAAGTCTCCTCTTATAATCCAGAAATTTCCCCTTATAAATTTTGAGGTTCTTTGGAGGTTTTGAAGGAATATTTTTTTGTGCGTAGGAATATTAGGACCATAAACATTGGTTATGAAACTTGAATTAGCTGAACCAATGGGCTAAAAGTTAGTAGTTAGGATTCTGGGCAAAGAAAAGTAATCCTCAAGAGTGACTAAGGCTTCCATGCGATAACAATACCTCCTCATGCTCTTGGACATCCTAAGCTAGATAATCATAGTTTCTCTAGACATTCTTTAAAATCTTGTTCAAAGACTCAAGAGAGCATTTCGTTTCCTAAATCATCGTGATGTCAGGGTGTTCTTGGTGGATTTTGTTTTTTAGGAGTCTTTTCTTGAATTTCCCATTAAGACCCTTAACGTTCCATGAGATGACTTTCATTGATGATGTTTTTTTAGAGGAGGGTTGAAATATGACATCCATTAGTGACACTTTACTAGTATTCACCAAGTAATCCCCTAGGTCTTGTAGTAATTGACTATTTGATTTCTACCCTTTTTCCTTTAGTTCTTTCAAAATACTCAAGTGATATATGGGAGTATTTCTTTTGATTCTGTGAGAGGAAAAATAAGAGTTGTGGTTAGGGGAATTACTTGGTTCATGAGTTTGATGGATAATTAGGTCTTGATTTCAGATGTATGCTTTGGTGATGAATTGAAGTTGCTCCTTGGGAATGGTTGTTGGGTCTTTATTTCTCCATTCATCTACAAGATATTGCAGATTAATGTTTTTGCAAGTCCATTGCCTCAAAATATTTTACATCAGAAAAATCTTGGGTTATATCCTCTATTTCTAGATCCACTTGGTAAGCTTTGCTAGTTGGTTGTGCATGCACATCTATTGTTGGATGGGGTCGTTGCTGACTAGTTTTCCCAATCTCTTATGTTTTAGGTTTTTCTATGTCAGTGGTTCTCTCATTTTCTTCTAGTTGCTAGAGGACTGTGTACCAGTTATGGCCAGCTGCATTTTTAGAGGTTTTATTCTCTGTTCCTTTTTTGGTTGTCTTCCTTTTATTGGTGACCCCGATAAGCCCATATTGATCTGAGGACATATTTACTTATGCATTTTTTTGGACTTGGATTTTTTGGCATTCTTGGAATAGATGGCCATATTTGTGGCATTTTTGAACTCTAAATGGGATTCACTAATATCCATTGGTTGTTCCCATATTTCATTTCCACTGCATCATTGAATGCTTTGTTGAGAAGGGCTTGGATATGTATAAATAAGAACAAAAGTGAGCATAGGAAGTATGTAGACCTCGCTTTGTGTTATCCATGATCATAACACAATGACCTATGGAATTATTAATTCTTTCTATGATTTAGGGTCTCAAAAATCCTAAGGGAGAGAATTAAGACGAATACAGACTGGGGTTGTGGAAAAGTCATATTTTTCGAGGTGGAATCTCTAAACTTGTGGCTTCATGAATAAGTCAGCCAAATTCATGAAATAGAGTCCTCCTTGAAATATGTGATCTATCATGTATATTATTGAATATGGTCATGAATAAATCCTTACTCTAACTTGAGGTCGAGATCCCCTTTGAGTGTCCAGTTCTTCTGGATCCAGTTGAGCAAATTTTTTTTAGAGGGACAGAGACCTACAAAATTTCTCTTTTTTTTTTTTTGTAAGTCAGTAAAAGTATATTAATTCACAAAATTACATAAAATACATAGGCCGAAATACCCTACAGACCATTCCGCTTTCCACTTGGTCGATCAAAAGTTGAACTGAAAATTAGAAAAACCCTGGCCTGCACACTAAGAAGACCAACCCGACCAAGACACAGACAAAACATACTAACTGAAATTTCCATTTAATATGATAAACTAGAAGGGGCTAGCCATGCAGGGCTGCCTGAATCCAAAGACAAAACGGAAGAGTGACTAAGAAGAACTGAGACCCAGAACAGAATCAAAAATCACACAAGAATTCTTCTAACGCTGGCGGGCGCTAAGCAGAGTGCGCAAACAAACCTACAACTCAAGTTCCAAGTAATATTTGAAGGTGGCACTAGGGCCAGCTGCTGCCTTAACATGTTCAGATTTTGGGGCTTTCTGGGCATTCTGGTGTTGCTCCACAAGGGCTTTGATAGCTTCCGCTGGAAAATCAATAGCAATGTTCACACCTCATTGGACAGAGAGTTTAAATAGCCTGGTAAAGGCCCTTAGATCCTCTGCTAGTATTTTGATTTCCTCTGTGAGCGAATTGATATATATTTCCAGAGTGTCAAGTCTGGCAAAGTTTTTAGCCGAAGCCAGCGTTGTTGTGTAGTAAGCTACTTTCATGGCTTCCCCCTACTTGACCAGCGCTTTAGCCAGCATGGTCTTCATGCGCCACGCCTCACTCTGTGTCCTCACAAACTGCGTGGCTCTAGTGGCCTGAGTTCCTGGATCTGCAATCCACTCAATTTCCTCCTCAATTGACTGCATATCTAGCCTCTCCTGCTCCTCATTTACTTCTGCTTCCAGCTCATCGATTATCTTCTTCCCTTTGGCCAAGACTTGAGTTTCATATGCCTCCCTAGCTCTTTTCAACTCTCTGTTGGTTGACTCATTGCGACAACCCCCAGTTGACATAGTGTTGTTGTAGGTAACAGAAGGAAATGGAGACTCTTTAGAGAACCCGACAAAGGAACAAGCAGAGCGCTCAGGACGAAGAGTCAGGTGAGGAGCAAAATATGTGGGAGCTCTTTGTGGAGACACTGTAGTTATAGTGGACGGATGAGCGTGTAGGTTGAGTAAGGCTTGCATAGATCTCCAAATTCTTATCGTGTTACTTCTCTTTCTTTTCTGGCGTGCCCTCCCCTACCTCTGATCTGAGGCAACGGATTTGTTACGCTTGAGGTTTCTTGTCATGGACCACGTGTCATCCGCTGAGCCTATATTTCTCTGACAATCATTCTTCTATAGGATTTCCTTCATCTTCCACTACGGGTGATGGTGTCTACCCTCCCCAATCCATATCGAGGTATTATGATTTAGGAAGTGAGCCTTAATGTCCATCTTCATTCGTTATTAAGGCATGTTCCGCGGTATTGCTGCACCCCTCCTCCCTGTAACGAATGTCTTTTCTCGAAAGATGTAAACACTTATCCCGAAGTTTTGTGCATGTTACATCATGCCAACAAGTGTCCGGGTAAGTAATGCGGTGATTGATCCCGTAGTTGGCTAGACAATCAGCCACCGCATTTGTCGTTCTTCTTACCACTTGCAGAATGATTCCGTCAAGGCTTGAGAGGTGCTCTGCTATGAGCTATGTGACCTTAGCCAACCTCCAGTGCTTCGTTACCTTACACGGTTTCGACCCCATCTGCATTTTTTTTGCGGCATTGATAGCCAAAAGAGAATCCCCTTCCACCACTGTAGCTCTTGTTCCTAGGCGGATTAGTATTCGGAGCCCTTGTTCTAAAGCTACAAATTCCATCTCATTTTTGGAACCTTCTCCCAAAGATTGACTAAAAATATGTTGAATTTCCCCTTTATAATCTCAGAGGACACCTCCTATACCTGTCGGTCCAGGATTGCCTCAAGAATCCCCGTAAAAGTTGAGTTTGTGAAAGCCTAGTGGTGGTGGTGACCAAACATTCATTGAGGGGCTTTGATGTTGTCGCGGTTCAAACGAACTGGAGATAGTGCCTTCCTCAATTCCAAATGTCTGGAGAATTTGTAAGTCAGTCATTGATAAATCCTTGTTCTGTTCTGCTTTCCATCTGGTAAGAGTTGTTTCCCTCATGTTTTGTAGTATGGTGGCTCTAATAAACTCTATGGTTTTAGCTTCATTTTGAAACACTCTTCTGTTTCGTTCTTTCCATACCGACCACACTATGAACCCAGGGATTAATTTCCATAATGTATTGAATGTTTGGGATTTGGAAAAATTACTTTGCCAATTCATAATGCTTTCCTCTATTGAGTCTCTGTCCCTGTCTGTAGTTTTGAAAATGGTTTCCATCCAGTTCCATAGGCTTTCTGTCCAGTTAGAAATATTGAGGAGGTGATTCATGGATTCCTTCTCATTTTCACATAGGGGGCAACATGAGAGGCCTATGAACCCTTTTTTCCGAAGGTTCTCCCAGGTAAGAGTTCTTAGGTGCATTAATAGCCAAAGAAAGGTTTTAATCTTCAGCCATAGGTCAGCATCCCATACTCTGTTACACCAATTGACTCTTTCCCCTTGGTCTCTTTCTTCAATACATACTCTTGCTTCTTTGAGAGAGAAACTACCCCCCTCGAGCTTGCCCCAACGCAGCTGATCTGCATCAAGGGCATTTCTTATTTTCCTTTTAGCTAGCTCTATTTGCATCGCCCTCATAATGTTGTCCCTCTCTTCCGATTGCAGAGTATCGTTGAAGATCCACTGTTTCCAAGCTTGATTAGTATTGTTAGGCTTCCAGTAATTATTCACGGTTATCTTCCCTAGTTCTTGGTATTTTCTCTTAATGATGAGGAAATCTGGGCTTTCAAGCTTAGGTAATTACTGCCAAGCATCCTCCCAGAACAGAGCAGTCTATCCATTACGGACTTCCCAAAAACTTTGTTCCTGAATTATGCCTTGATTATCTCTTGCAAGGTTCCAGATTGGAGATCCTTCTAGAGGTTCCTGCATTCTGATCAGATTCTGAGGGCCATATTGAGCTGCATACTTGGCTTTCCAATGTTTGGTCCAGGGAATGTTTGGTTATTTAACCCATCTCCACCATAAATTGGCTCCACAAGCTCGGTTGACGGTGTAAGGGTCATGAAGGTTTAACCCACCCAGGTGTTTGGGTTTGCAGATTTTATCCCATGCCATTAAAGACCACTTATGTTTAACAAATTTTCCCGACCATAGAAAAGCTTTCTGGATGAGTCGGATTTTCTGAAGCATACCTTTAGGTTCCTAGAGAATAGAAAACATGAATTGAGGAATGCCCTGGAGGACAGATTTGGTAAGGACTAGGTGACCTGCAAAGTTAAGGGTTCTATGAGTCTAATGTTGACAACGCTTCTCTAGATTGGCGAGCATTTTCTCCCAATGCATTTTTTGCCAGGGTTTGTCTGTCAACGGAATGCCTAGGTATCTAGAAGGGAGGTTACACCTCTTGAACCCAAGGAAATTAGATAGATTTTTCTAGACTGCTAGGTGCGTGTTCAAAAAGAATATGGATGATTTAGCTAGATTGAGTTCCATACCTGAAGCAAGGCTGAAACGATTGAGAATGCTTTTGAAACCAAGAGCTTCTTTGACTGAAGGCGTGCCATGCAGCATTGTATCATCGACAAACTACTGATGAGTGGTTGCAGGGCATGAGGCCCGGGGTTGGAGTCCCTGAATTAAGCCATCCTCTTTAGCATTTCTGATAAGCTGGCTAAGACCTTCCATTAGAATTACAAACAGAAAGGGGGATAGGGGATCCCCTTGTCGTATACCTCGAGAAGGTGTAAACTGGGTTGTGGGAGCTCTGTTAACCAGGATGGAAAATCTGGTAGACTTAATCAGGGCTAGGATCCATATTATCCATTTCTTCGCAAAGCCAAAGGCATCTAGAATAGCCTCCAAGTAGTTCCAGCTGACTTTATCATAAGCCTTCGAAAGGTCCAGTTGCATTAGCATGCCAGCTTTTTTCTGAGTTTGGAGAGTATGAATCATCCCTTAAGCTAGCAATATGTTATCCATAATCTATCTCCCTTCTACATAACTAGAGTGTTCTTCCGAAATGACCCTGGAAGAATTGGCTTTAATCTGTTAGCTATGACTTTAGATATGATCATGTACAGAGCATTGCACAATGCAATTGGCTGAAACTTCGACAAAGTGTTTGCTTCCTCCTCCTTTGGTATGAGGATTATGAAAGTGGAGTTAAGGGATTTTAGGATAGATGAGGAGCGCCGAGAATCTTCCACCACTTCCCAAACCTCTGTTTTGATTATTTCCCAACAAGCTTTGTAAAAGTCGATTGTGAAACCATCCGGCCCTGGCGCCTTACCATTGGGCATATCTTTCACTACTTCTTCCACTTCTTCCAAGGTTATCACTCGATTTAAACCCTTGTTTTTATCCTCTGTGATAAGCTTGGGAATAGAAGTCATTAGATCCTTAATAGCTTCCTCTCTATCAATTTTGGGTTCCAAAGCAATTTGGCTAAAATGGTTTATGAGGAGGGTTGATATTTCATGATGTGTTTGCACAGAGGTCCCCTGATCATCCTTTATTCTTAATATTTTATTAGCACTCCTATGATCAATGGCAGATCTGTGAAAGAATTTAGTGTTATTTTCACCTTCCTTAAGCCACTGAATCCTAGGTTTTTGCTTCCACAGAGTTTCCTCCTATTGGCATCTGGCGTGCCTATTCTACATGAGTTTTTGTTCTGTGTTCATTGATTCTTAATTAATATTCCCCTGGATCCATTCCTTGTGAATCTGTTCCAATTTCTCCTCCAACACCTTCTTTTCTTTAAATATGTTGCCGAAGACTTCTTGATTCCAAGATTTTAACCTGGTTTTGATATGTTTAAGTTTAGCTTGGAGAATGTACATTTTAGTACCTCTTATGCCTATCGGTTCACTCCACCATCGTTTTCTTTTCGATGTGAAATATGGATGACTGAGCCAAAAATTTTCAAATCTGAAAGGTTTATTCCTTGGTGTGTCCAGGATGGCCGCATTCATTATTATGGGCCAATGGTACGAACCTCTACTTGGTAGTATGTCCAAATCCACAGTAATCCCTTCCAGGAGGATGGTTTCTATCACTAAGA
Source organism: Pinus taeda (assembly GCA_000404065.3). Classification (NCBI taxonomy): domain Eukaryota; kingdom Viridiplantae; phylum Streptophyta; class Pinopsida; order Pinales; family Pinaceae; genus Pinus; species Pinus taeda. The sequence goes on along the minus strand of APFE030127270.1, from coordinate 7,141 downwards.
ACCTGTCTAGTATAGAGGCAATTTGCCTATCATCCCCTATTTTATTGTTCCATGTGAAAGCCCTGGTCTTGGGGAAGATGTCTACCAGCTTCGTTGATTTAATAAAGTCTTTGAAAGCTTTAGTATCCCGATTGAGCGTTCTGATGCCTCCTTTTTTTTTCTGTAAGCGAAGTGATCATATTAAAATCTCCTCTGAAAATAGCTTTTGCTTGGGGATACCTCTGCTACAGGTTGGCTAAACCTCTAAGCAAAAGAATTTTGCTTCTAGTTTCTGAGGGCCATAGACATTTGTGCAGAGATAGGTGTCTGGATTCCCTACCATTTGGACTTCTATTGAGATGTGAGATCTGGTAGCTTCAAAAGAAATAAGCTGGAGTACTTGAGGATTCCAAAGAATGGCCAAGCCCCCTTCCCATCCACTGCTTTCTGTTTCTAGGCATTGCAATCTTTTGCCCAATCTTTTTACTGATGTTTTCCATTTTTTTACTAGAGCATTTAGTTTCTTGCAAAAAAATCATATCTAGTTGTTCCTTTTTAACTTTTTTATTTAATAATCACGGCTTATTTAGGCTATTTAGCCCTCTAGCATTCCATGAAAGTACTTTCATAATTAACAAATTTTTACGAAGTGAGTGTGAACGCCTCAAGGGCTTTCATCTTACCTAAGTTTAGGAACACTTGACTGAGCTCTTGTAATGCTTCATTGTTTGTTCTTCGTCCTCGTTTTTTCCAGTGCTTTGGGTTGGCTGTGGTTTGATGCAGTCCTGTTGAGGCCTCGAAAATCGCTGCAACAACATTGGGGGATAACCACCCGGTCCGGACCTTGGTACAGCTCCTTTTCCGTTTGGGATGGTGGCTCCGACTGGAGATAACGGGACCAGTTTCCCGATATTGAATAAAAGGGATGGATGGGTGATGAATATTTTGTTTTTTGATGATAGGCGACTAGCTTATTCTATTGACAAAAATAGGGAAACTAATACTAATCCCGGGAACTGACTGATTCATTCGGAATGCAGCGTTAAATAATCTTTATCTATCTAACAGGCATATAGATGACTCTGTAAAATAAATATGAGATATTCAATCATTCAAAGATTACTTCATATGAATAGTCACAATGAAGCGATAAATACAAATTACTGCATT
>APFE030127264.1:0-32984 GCA_000404065.3 Pinus taeda | reverse complement strand
AATTAGTACATCGCTTAAAATAAATATAACTATGATTTTAACTAATAAATGGTAATTTTATAAAAAGATTAATATTATCTTTATTTATTCATTATTATAAAAAATGCCTAATATGTTAGCATAAAAGAAAGAATAATAAAATAAAATTCATAACACTAATGAAGCATACAAGTATCACATCAACACAAAGGTTTAGAGTGGGGAGTCCTATCATAGCAAGAAAAACTCACTTTGAAAATTATGTTTATTAGATCACAAATAATCTAGTACATGATTAGAGATATGACCTTTAATAACAAATTAGTATGGTGGATATCTTTGTCCAAGCCCGATAATTCAGTATTCATAACATGATCGCATATGATACTCACTTACACTTACAATGTCGATGATGCTTATGATACCCTAAATGCTTAAGGATCTGGGGACACTGAACCTAGGGCATTGAGAATACATAAGACATTGAATAAATTAGGTATACTTGGGAAACCTATGTTGAGTGATATGTAAACTATCTTACATATCATGGATATTGTTGTTTACGATTTTAGATAATATTCTCACACTAATCCCACTATAAAGTAATTGGTCTTGATAAAAACAATAGTTAAATAAAAGGGGTAGGTAAATAAAAGGGGTGGTACTTGTGTTTCTTCTAAATCTCCAAATTATATTAAGAACCAAAATAACATTGAATGAGAAAGTCCTTGAAGAAAAGAATGGAGGATATACTCAATATTGATGCCATGTTAATATCTCTCTTGGTGTATGCTGGGACGAAAGAAAGTAAGTCATTTTTCTTGAGTGACTTACACATTCAAACAAAGTGATATTGATACTTCTATGTGCAACAATTTGTTTCAAAATATCTTCTTAAATTCTTGTTAGCGCAAACTCAATTTAGATATAATGAAAAGTAAGCCTAAAACTATGATATTGATACTTCTATGTACAACAATTTGTTTTAAAATATCTTCTTAAATTCTTGTTAGCACAAACTCAATTTAGATATAATCAAAAGTAAGCCTAAAACCACCGTATAAAATCATTAAAAAAAAAACATCATTATGAATGATAGAGTTCAAGGGATGTAGGGGGGGAGGAAATGGTGCATGAGGGGAAAATGATATTGTTAAATCAAGGGTATTATAAAAGGTGGAGAATGTGTTTATCCAATACTCTCACACACATGGTTTATCCTTCCCAAGACACACTCTACAACAAATAACAATCCAAACTCCAAATATTGTAGTTAGCTAACAAAAGGCCACTTACAAAAGAAGAAAAAGTCAATGCAACAAGTCATTTCTTATTATATTTATAGTTTCCATGGATTCCTCTAGGCTTGAGAAACATGACAAGAAGGATTCAATATGTATTGATCTTAAACCATGTACAAAACACTAAGTAAATGCATGTTGTTGATGAAAAGGCTCATGTCAAAATCCTTTGATTATGTGTTTTCATATAATAACAATAAAGATCCTTTGATTTTATTATTAATCTACAACTAAGTGTCATCACTATTATAGGTAATAGTAGTGTGATGCTCAAAACTTAAGTATATTCACATTAAACTGATTAATTGATTTAGATATTCTAATTTTCAATTAGTGCATTGAGAGTCTGTTGATATCCTTCCTTCGACCAACGTATTTGTTGGTTTTTGGTGGACAAATCCTTATATAAGATCCCCTTCATACATGAGGTCAAGAAGGTATAATAAGGATGAAATACATCATAGTTTATCTCATTTCATGGGTTTAATAATGTCTTGAGAAGAGGGACCCAATGGAGGGAGAGTAATGGAAAATGATTACACCCACAAAAAAATTCAATATAAATATCTCCTTCATGATTTAATAGTTCCCATGTTCATATTGAAGTTAAAATCATGATATTTCATAAAGAAGAATCATGTATTCACAAAGGAGACTATACCTAACTACATTAGACGAATCCTGACTTAGCTAAGAGACCCATTCTTAAATGCATCATTTTTAGACTCCATCAATATTTATGTTACCATAAATGGAGTAATGTTTTCAACTATAGAAGTGAATTTCTCATGAGTTGGTTGAGATATGTGAATCTATTTAAAACTAACATGTGAATTATCTAGGTCTCAAAAGGCTAGGTTTACCACTATTTTGTAACATTCCTTCCCACCTCCTTGGTCTTCCTAGGTTGATGGGAAGTGTTACTTGCAACTAATCCAACTTCCATGGTATCACTATGGAAATGGGATTGCAAAATATTCTACTCCTCCAAAGTTTGTGGAATTTAACTTTGTACAACACCATCAAATTCATCTCATTTAAAGATTTATGGGATATAAATTTTCACCCCAATCCAATCTTTGGATTGAAATTTATGCCCTTTCGAAGATTTTCCAACTAACCATTACCACATCAACAACTCGACGTCACAAGGAAACCAAGTGTGATTAACATGATCCTGCCATGTTTGCATAACACCTTCATGGCATTCTCGCAACTAGTGGTCATTCATCTATGGCACTTTCCAATCATTAAAATGCACGTGGCATAGGACCTTAACCTTCGTGAAAAGAAAAGAATCCCTTCATATCTAGTTGTAGAAGACATCTGAGTGTGCACAATGTTTGCAATTGGAAAAACTCCCAGACTCTGAGATCCCTAGATATATCTGGATCACTTCAACTCCATGCTCTTATGCAGATCTATCCCAAATCTTGGGTTCTATGCATTCATGCCTTTTCCTCAACTTGGGATGTCCCAGATCCCTAGACACATATGCCTCTCATGATAATGGCCAACCTTTTGGAAATAATTTATGGAATGCACACATTCCAATCACACAAAATCTGTCTCTAAGCCTTTAGAATCTCAAATGAGTCTCACTTGAATTACCCCATTTTTCCTTGTTTTTATTCAAGTCATCCAGGTTACTCCCCAAATCTGGTGCACTCACAAAAGTGCACAAATACAAATGCCCTGAATGTCAAGACTTTCAAATGTATCCACCAAAATTGAAAAGCATCTAACCTAGATACAAATCACCACCAAGGACTTATCCAACCCTAGATATAAGTTTGGCTCTCTACAATACTTTATACTTAGAAATGTTGAGGATTTAAGGGACTTTTCTTGTTTCCTTGAATTATAAGATTTCCCATAACACCAATATTCACATGAATGAAACCTGAATTTCAAAACTAACATTATATTTATCTTTTCATGTCCATAATACATTTATGCAACTACTAGTGTGTCCACTAACATGCAGAAAATAAATCCAAGCCACGACTACATTACTGTGCAACTTAAATATATCAACAAAAACACTTCCTACCCCAAAATAGGTACTTCACATTCCTATTAGAACAACTAATAAACCATATGTTGCAGTAAAAAGACCATCAATAGTCTTAATCAATCAAACATACATGACCATGTCAAACAATGGAATGTATACATTATAACAGTTAACTAAACACATTTAGCATTCATAAGATCATGCACTAACTTTGTAGCTCAGGAACAGATCAACAAACACAAGTTCTGCATGCCGCGAAAAAATATGAGACATTCACATAAGTATTTTATTGTAGACATTTAGAATCACACATTCTACCATGTATAGTACTAATATATCAATTTTCATAATCATGAAGATATCATTCACCATTTATAGTTTCGACATATGTACAAGCAAGCATACTTACCTGATTAGCTTAAATAACTAGCAGTTAAGGGAGGGATTTCAACTCTCCACCCAACCATAGGTCAACTACATTACAATATTTCTTGTTGTTTTCCTCCCCCAAACCAAATTCATATACTGAGGAGTTAAGTTCACTAGGGAACTTACACCAATACAATTCAACCAAATTTCATTGGAATCTAGAACCCACAATGTCTCCACCCAATCAAACACTTCAGGGAATCTAGAGCACACAGTGCTCCAACCAACAATCACTTCAGGGTATATATATCATACAATGTTCCACTTAAAAATCACTACAAGAATCTGGAACCCACATTGTCTCCACCTGATTCACACCATAGGAATCCAATGTCCACAGTGTCTCCACCTGTAACCCGTAAGGAATCCAAAGCACACCATGCCTCCAGCTGATAGGTTTCACAGGGATCCAAATTCCACCCTCAAGGTCTCCACCTATGGAATGCCACAAGAATTACCAAAGTATGTAGTGTCTCCACCGGTTGGGTAGGAATCCAGAGTCCACTATTACTCCACCTTCTCAACACAACAACCTTCGGCTTTACACCACACTCCTCAGAATGCTTTCAAGCATGTCCATACACTATGATTTCGGCCTTTTCTTTCAAAAAATTCTCTTAAATTTCCCCTTTCACATCTAAGAGTATCTGCTTTATTTATATGATTTTGCATAACTATGCTCGATGTGTGTGTCTTTGAGCATTCCCTCTCTCTTCCTACCACCACCAATGCTTTCACCCTTTCACACCGTATGTGTTGACTTCCAAAACATGTCTTGTGAGCCAGGGATTATATGTGTTTATGTGTCCTTTACTACATACTACCCTATACTTTTATTCAATGCTTGCACCATAAATACCATTAATCCATCAGCGAGATATGTGATAACATAAATGCACTGGATTAGGTTTACAAGCAACTGCTTCTCCTTGGACCTCTGAATCCATGTACACTCCTTTAGCCAATCATTATTTATATTTCCAAATTATTTACATGAATTATGATTCATAGTGACATTTATAAGAGGGCTAACAAAAAGATTTGTCGCAAAACCCACCCACTTAGAGGAACAATGTCCTCAATGTTCTACACCCAAACACAAAATTTTACAATGAGCATTATATACACAACTCTTTTCACATTCATTACACCATAAAAAAAAATGGGTATGATACCCTCATATGATCAGCCATCTCCCAAGTGGCTTCATCTATTCTAAATTTCCTCAACTACACCTCGACCTACTCAATTAATCGATCCCAGAGTATGATCTTCCTTTGATCCAAAATGCACATTGGCTCTAGCTAGAATTCTCCCCTAGATTCCACCTATCTCAGAGTCCAATGAACAACATGATCAACATCATGTACATACTTTTTAAGTAAATAAATATGGAAAAAATCATGTGCTTTCATTGTGAGTGGCAAGGCTAGTATGTAAACCACTAGCCACACTCTTTCTATGATCTAAAATGGTCCACAAAATCTTGGTGCTAACATAGCATAAGATCTAATTATCTATGAACTCTTCCTTGGTCTAACATAGAAGTAGACAAGTTCCCCCACTTGAAATTCCTTGTGTATTCACTGTTGATCTACATAGCTCTTTTGCCTATTTTAAGCTATTTTCATGTTCTTCCCAGTAGAAAATTCTTCTTGTTCCATTTCCTTCAGCATATTAGGTGAAATATGCACCCTTTTCACTAGATCATTCTGGCTTATAGGTGTATTACATGTTCTTCCATATAGAGCCTCACATTGACTCATTTTTAATGATTCATGGTACCCATTTTTATAGGAAAATTCTACCAAAGGTAGAAAATCTTCCCACCTCTTAGGTTTATGCATGACATGCATTCATAGCATGTCTTCTAGTACCATGTTTACTCTTTTAGTCTATCCATCTATTTGAGGATGATATGTTGTACTAAATGCTAACTCTGTCCCAAATCCAACAAGTAGTGCTTTCCAAAATCTTGAGGTGAATTTGGCATCCCTATTCGAGATGATCTTCTTGGATACACCATGCAATTTAAATATTTATTTCATGAAAGTCTAAACAATATCACTGCCTTGTGGGTGGACTAGACAACTATAAGATGAGCTACCTTACTCAGCTTTTCCACCAGTACCACTATGGCATCATGTTTTCTACATGTCCTTGGTAATGTTGTGATGAAATCCATGTAAATGAATTCCCACTTGCATGCAGGATAGGGATTGGTTGTAAAAATCTCATTGGCTTTCTACACCCACTTTCACTTGTTGGCACTCAAAGCACTTAGCAATGTACTTAGAAACACCCTTTTTCATGCTTATCCAATACTACATATTTTTCATAGCTATTATCATTTTTTGATAGCTAGGATGATTGGAATACAGTTTTTTATGAAACTCATTAGGGATGAGCTTCTTCAAGTCACCCATACAAGGTATATGCCATCTACCTTTGAATTTTAACATACCTTCATCTATGAGTGAGTAAGTCTTACTCAATGCTCCTTTTGGCTTTTGTTGCAAGCATTCCTTCACTTGATGGTAATGCTCATCCTGATGTATTGCCTCTAATCCTTTCCATAAGATCAACCTCATAAGTACCGATGGCTACCACATGAGCCACCTACACCCTCCTACAAAGTGCATCTACCACTTTGTTTTCCTTGTCTTTGATATATTTTATTTCAAAATAAAATTGACTAATCATGGCTAGCCACCTAACAATCTTGCATTTAGCTTAGGTTGGTCAAATAAATACCTCAAACCTCCATGATTTGAATTTAAAACAAACCTCCTTCTTAGAAAATAGTTCCTCCACACTTTCAATCTATACACTATTGTTTTAGCTCCAAGTCACGAGTGACATAGTTTTGCTCATGCTCATTCAACTTCCTTGACTCATAACAAATTACTTGTCCCTCTTACATTAGGACTCCACTGAGCCATTCCTTGCAGACATCTGTGCCAACCACAAACTCCTTTTCTGGGTTTGTGATTCTCAATATTGGTGCTTGTGTTAGATGTTTTAATTCCTCAAAATTGGTTACACACTGTAGTGTGCATTATAATTTAATTCCTTTTCTCTACAATGTCATGATTGGATCTCCAATGTTGGAGAAGTTCCGAATGAATATCTGGTAATACCCAGCTAGTCCCATAAAGGATCTAACTTTGTCACATTCTGAGGAGTACGCCACTTCATGATGGTTTAGATCTTCACACAATCTACTACAACTCCTTCCTTGAAAACAATGTGTCCCAAGTATTGAACTTGTAAGTGAAAGAAACCACATTTGTTGAACTTGGCATAAAGCTTGTGTTTTATCAGCAATTGTAAAATTGATGCCAATAGTTCCTTATGTTTTTCTTTGGTCTTAAAATAAATCAAAATATCATCTAAAAAACTAACACAAACTTGTCCAAATATTAACTAAAAATATTATTCATTAAACACATAAACATGATTAGAACATATTATATTATTATATTTATATTATAATATATATTATAATATCCATTTATTATTAATTATTATAAAAATTTATTACTTATTTATGAAATTATTATATATTAATATACTAATAATTTTTAATATATCATTTAATGAAAACTTAAAATTTAATATATAATAAAATTTTAAAATTATTTTTAATATGATTATTATTTCTTTATATAATAATAATTTAAATTTTTATATAATATTGTCCTATTAATAGAAAAATGATAAATATATAAAATTGATAAACAGAAAGAACTTAAATATAAAATTAATAAGTCAGACTAGTTTAATAATTCTTATTATAATACAATATATAAAATTAATACGTCAAACTAGTTTAATAATTCTTATTATAATACAATATCTAAAAGGTTAAATGTAGAAAAATAATTGTCATCTTAACCATAATCAAATGTCGTATAATCATAAAATAAAACGGCATACACAAGTTGAAATTTAATAATTTATTAGCGTGGGCAATGTACGATCTTAAAATATTCCAAAAAGCCCTTCATTAATTTTATTTGGATTAAATCATGTCTCTAAAATCAAATAAAAGCAAAGATACCAAAGCAAAAGACATTTAATTTATTCCTTTAGCTAATAAAAGTAAAAATAGTGGGCATGAAAGAAAATATATGCCCTAAAAGGAATTCGTCCATGTCTTCATGGTCCTTTACACAAGGGGAATCAGACTAGTGCCTTTTGTATTACTATACTATTGGTTTTATGCGGGGCCACTCCAACTCTACTTTATACACTGTCAAATGTTGAATAAGCGGACGACCCGTTATAGAAATAATAATATATATATTATATATATATATATATTTTTACAAATTCGGCTGCTGGTTGTATTCAAAAAAAAGATAGGGAGGCTAAGCTCCAGTATTACATGAGTAGAGCTCACAGGATGAGCTTGGAACTGGATTACATTAAAGCATTCTGCTAAATTGCTTTCATTTTCAACTTGAAAAGTACTGACACAGGAATAGATTTGGACAAACTGAAAAGGAAGTAAACAAACTTTAAAAAACATCTAATCTATACTTATGTGACTGATCTGTCGAGCAGTGGACTCTTCAGGTTTGTCGTCAGCGTTGACTTGCTTCAAGCTTGACGACCTTGTTGGAGCTGCATTTTTCTTTTCTGTTGTTCCGTTTTTCCTGCTGTTCCTTTTCTGTTGTTCCGTTTTTTTTTATGTTCCTTTTTCACTGTTCCTTTCCTGTTGTTCCTTTAGATCGGATGTTCCTTTAGCAATGATTATCCTAGTAGCGGAATCAATTTTCTCATCCAAGAGGCGCTGATGCGTTTTGATTTGCTCAAGTTCTTCCTACAAGTCTCGACAATGAAGACAATCTTCGTTGTGGGCCCTCTAGAGGTCCTTGGCTCTATCATGAAGAAACACTGAAATACTGCTCCAGCAAGTTGTAACCGACGAGACAGTGAAAATCAAACAAGGGATCTGAAGAGTAGAGAAGAGGGAGGAAAGAGGGCTCAGAGAATTGAGAGTAGAGAGATAAGAAATTTCAGAAAAAGTAAAGTCTGATGCTGAAGCAAATAAGGAGGAGGGATGATTATAGGAGATTAGAAAATGAAGTAGGGAAGAAGCGATCCTTGGCAACATAGGCTTGAAAGGAAGTACTTTGAGCGGAGAAGGGATAGAAAAATAGGGAGAGAAAAAAGGCCATCGACTCCTGGGAAGAGCAGAAGTATAGCATCAGGCAAGGAAGAGACTGTGTAAGGAGGAGAGAGCAATGGGGGAAAAAGGAAAACTGTCGCTAAAAGAAATAATCAGGAGAGCAGCGGAACGAGTGAAGATGGGAAGGGAGACTTGGGAATGAAGAGGGAGCATCCTGGTATAAGTAGCAAACGAGCAGTGAGGCGTGAAGCACTGAATCACGTGGAGGGAGCTGAGGCGATCACGGGTTCCACAGGGGTAACATGAATTCACAAAAGAAGAGGATTCTGCAGTGAGAAAAGGGGGGATTTCCGGCGGCATAGAGCAGATAACCTCGGGATTGTTTTGGATTTGGTCAGGGTATGCCCTGAGAAAAATGCGAGTCACTAGATATGACAAATTTTCACAAATAATGGGAATCATGGAAGAAATTGAAACAGGTCCTCATTGTTATAGAGGATATTTCCTTTTGGCCATATGCATGCTTGACTGGTGCATTTATCAGCTTCCTGAGTGATGGTACGAAGGATATGGTAAAATTGAAAATCCTGAGCTTGATTGATCATGACTTGGCATCTGCTGATGGTTTGCTGTAAGAAGATATTGGAGGTTTTTCGCTTGCTAGTCATTAAATTAATAATGATAGTAGAATCGCCGAAGATCATAGCTTTCTGGATTCCCTGAATCTGTAGTTGAAGTATTCCTTGATAGAGTGCTAGAGCCTCTGCTCTGTTGTTTGAAAGGATCCCTAATCCCCACTCGAAGGTGACTAAGGGTTTTCCATTGGGATTGTAGATAATGCCTCCTGCTCCCGCTGCTCCCGTATTTGATTTGGAGGCACCGTCAAAGAACAAAGAGTGGGTGTTGCTTGTGCGGAGCCATTTGTTGAAATCGTCCTACTTTAGTTGAATTTTCCAGTTTTGACTGTGAGTACTGCCCAAGTTGTTGCAGTTTTTCATTGTTGGATGGATATTAATCTTATCTATCAGGCTCCTTATGAAATCTTTTTCTTCATCCCAAAGACTTCCTATGTCAATTTTTTTTGTGCTCTTAGATGCGATGGTTTCTATTGCAAGGCTTTTAGCCTTGCTACAGAGATGCATGATTGAGGTCTCTTTATCTTTAAAGATCTTGTTGTTCCTGGCTATCCAGATCCTTCATAAGAGGGCCAATGGGAGAGAATCCCACACTCTCTTGGCAATGTTGTTTTTCATGGATTGCCAGGGGTAGTTTTTTTTCCAGTTGTTAAGGACTTCCCTAATGGAAAGCTGAGAGTTCCAGATGGGAGGCGCGATTGGGTTAATGCTATTCCAACAAGAAAAAGCAAAGGGGCACGAAATGAAGAGGTGCTGGATATACTCCCCTGCTTCTTGGCAATTAGGGTATCTGGAAGGTCCAACACCTCTTTTTGTAAGATTCTCTGCAGTGAGAGTTTTTTCTTTTAAAAGGGTCCACATAAAGAATTTCACCTTAGGGATGGCTTCTGATTTCCACACTGTTTTCCAATGCATCCATGTTGGTGCCGGGTAGTCCCTGTTGCGTAGATAATCATAGCCTGCTTGTGTTGAGTAGCTGGTGCCAGTGGGGTCCCATCGGAATTCGTCCTTGCCATTTTCAATTGTAGGAGCAATGTTGTGAAGATGTTTCTGGAAGTTGTCAAGGTTCTCTTTGAGGTGTTGAGGGATGGGAGGAAGGCTCCATCTCTTCCAAGCATGGGTGATTGCGTCCCATTGTGTAATTTTATCTAAACTATGTATTCCTTTGCTTTGAAGAAAGAGAATTATTGAAGTCATACCTGGAAGACTGCAAATTGGTTGATTCCCCATAATTTTATCAGTGCTAATGTTGATTTTGCTGCCACCTTTGGGCACCTTGGAGACATTTTGAGCCATAAAGGAGATGGCTTTTTTATAGAGTTTCCATATCCTTGTGCTGTTTCTGTTGGGTATTTCAGTTGTAAGCAGTTGCTGCCTTGGGTGACTGAGGTATTTGGCCTCCAAAACTTTTGTCCACCAAGCTGATTGGTCTTCGATAAGCCTCCAGATTATCTTGCCGCCAAAGGCTGAATTTGTAAGTGTTGGATATATTATTCCAAGACCTCTTTTTTCTTGGTTTTGAATGACTTGTTTCCATACAACCAAGTTGAATTTTCTCCTTTCGTTTTTCCCTCCCTGCCAAAGGAGAAATCTGAGAACACTGTCCATTTTGTGGTGAAATGAAGTTGGAGCTTGGGCAAGGGAGAATTGATAAAGAGGAAGAGAGGAAAGGCCCGATTTGAGGAGCACCAATTGCCTAGCTGGGTTGAGCCAAGTGGTTCCCCACTTTTGGACTTTTCTTTTCATTTTATCTAAAGTTAATTCCCAAACATCAGGTCTTGCATTTCCTATACTCACTGGCATTCCCAAATAGCTGAAATGATCCCAGTTTAACTTGCAAGGCACACCAAATATGCTGGCAGTGCTTTGAAGAGTTTGAGCTGAGGCGTTCCATCCATAAATACAATTTTTGAAGTGATTAATAATTCCCGTTGAATATCTCATGAATTTGTCTAATAAAGATTTGAATCTTCAAGCTATGATTGCGGACGCCCCTCCAATCAGCAAGGTAGCATCAACAAATTGGGAGTGATTGATTTTTTTCACTCCATCTTCAAATTTAATACCAGTGATGAGGCCTGTCTGTTGCTTATGGTCAAGGGCACAACTGAAAGACTCGGCCATTAAGAGGAAAATGTAGGGAGATAATGGACATCCTTGCCGTAATCCTCTTGAGGATCGAAAGGTGGGGCCGGGTCTGTCGTTGATAAGAGGAGCTATCTAAGGGCCAGAGATACAAGCTCTTATGATATCAATAAAAGAGGAAGAGAAGCCCATTTTTTGAAGAACAACAAATAGAAAGGAGTGTTTAACCCTGTCAAAGGCATTTGCCAAGTCCAATTTTAGAATGAAGCCCTTTTCATTCCTAGAATGGCTTGAGTGACTGGCTTCCTGGACTAAGAGAATAGAATCTGAAATTTGCCTATTAGCCATAAAGCCACCTTGATTTTCAGAGATTAACATAGGCAATAGAGGTTTGAGACGAGAAGCAAGGACTTTTGTGAAGATTTTATATGAAGAGTTACATAATGATATTGGTCGGAAACGGGAAAAATTTGAGGGGCGGTTCTCCTTTGGAATGAGGGCCAGATGTGTTGAATTTGTATAGCCTCCTATTTTGTTTTTCCTCTGTATCCATTTGAAGTATTTGATGAGGTCCTTTTTGATCATTTCCCAATATTCCCTATAAAAAAAAATAGGGAAGTCGTCCAGCCCTATAGCCTTGTCTGGCTGGAGGCACCAAATTGCTTCCTTGAATTCTTCTTCTTTTATTTCTTCTGCCAACCTTTCATTTGTTTCTGCTGCAATCTTTTTTGGCAGATGCTATAGGAGGTCAGCATAGTTTTCGTCCTCCCTTGTTTCTGTTAGGAGCTCTTTGAAATGGTCCGAGGCAGCACTTTTGATGGCTGTTTGGTCATTATGTTGAGTGCCTGCGTTATCTATGATAGCTGTTATATTATTTCTTATTTACCGAACAGTGGCTTGCTTATGGAAAAAAGCTGTGTTCTTATCTCCGCTTTTCAACCAAGTCTTCCTTGACTTTATTCGCCATTTTTCTTCCTCTTCTCTTCTGATATTGTATAGCTAGCTCTAAAGATTTTCTTCTTGATTTTTTTCAGCCTGATAATATTCTTGTTTTTATATTGCATGGTGAAGTTCTTCAATTTTGGCTTTCACTTCTCTTTTCTTTTTCTCCGGCTCTTTATATTGCATTTTGGCCCAACTCTTGAGAGCATTCTTCACATTTTTGAGTTTTCTTTCCCAGATAAAGCTTGGATATCCTTCAACATGTTGACACCAAGTTTGCTAGACCAACTCTTTCGCTGTTTTGAAGTCATTCCATATAGGATTGTATTTAAAAGGAAGAGGGCCCAGAGGGCAGTGAGATTCAAGAGCTAAGGTAGTGGGATAATGATCTGAAGCAACAAAAGGGAGGATGGAAGCATTGATAGCTGAAAAGGTGGAAAGGAGGGAAATATTTACCAGGATTCGCTCGAGCCTTTCCATAATATTGTTTCTCCGCAATATGCAATTGCTCCAGGTGTATTTACGATTTTTTGGGTTGATATCGACAAGATCACCATGTTGCATTATGTTTTCCAACTGATTTCTAAAAGGATCTGGGGTGAAGTTTCCTCCACATTTTTCATTAGCATGTAAAATGAGATTTAAGTCACCCCCTAAAATGATGTTGCTGCTGTCTTCTTCTACTATGTTATTGCTGAGGGAATCCCAAAAAACTTCTTTGTCCCTATAATGATTCGGGGCATAAACATTGTAAATTACAATCTGTTGACTACTCATAATGTTCTGCAAGACTATCTTAACCCAATACTGTTCTACTATTTCTGTTGTGTCGTTCCATTCGTCCTGAAGCCAAAGTGTAGCAATTCCGCCTAAGGCTCCTATAGAATCACATATACATCCTTTGTAGCGCTTCTGCTATTCAATAATCTTGTTCATTTATGGCTGTCTCTGTTTTGTTTCTTGCAATAAAACAATGGTTGACTTCTCTTGGTTAATAAGATCCTTTAAGGCATTTAATTTGGAGGGGTGCCCTAGTCCCCTATTGTTCCATGAGAGAATTTTTATCATTTCAAATAAGAGATGCAAAGAGTTGCTCTCCCTGCCTTGTCTTTGTTTGCTGTGTCTTTGTCTATTGGTCCTTGAATATATGATTCAATGGGGTTTTGGAGCCCCATTGCTATGTATTTTTGCACATTCTCATCCCTGTGCTGTTTAACAGACTTTCTTCCAGGATTCTTTTGGCTCTCTAGAGTGGATCCATGCTCCTTAGAATTGCTTCTGGTGATTCTGAGAGGGGGAAGATCAGACAAGAGGGAGGAGGAAATGACCTGGGGAAGGGGTGAAGAGGGAGGATCAGATTGAATCAAGAGAGCAGGGGATTCCTTAGGAAGAGAGAGGATATGAAAGGGATTGGAGGAGGGAGAGGAAAGAAGGGGATCTAGCTGGCGGACAGAGGATATGGGTGGTTGTGGAGAAGAAGGGGGAGGAAATGAAGGTGGGGGAGAAGAGATAGGAGAGATGGGAGAGATGGGGGGAGGTCAAGAGGAAGGACCAGCTTCATTGGTTAGTTTAGGGTTAGGGGCTGTCTTTTTTTTTTAACGGTTTCCCATTGTTCTTCTTGTGGGGTATATTCTACATTAGAAAGTTTAGTGCAATGATTAGCAAAGTGGTCGTACTCGTGACATACCTTGCACTTGAAGGGAATCTGCTCATAATCAAGTTGTTGAATGTGCGTCCAGTCATCAACCTTGAGTTTGATGGCTTCTAGCAGGCCTTTGCCCAAATCAACTTCTACACAGATGCGAGCACAAGCTTGCATGTTATCTTTCAGCTCACTTCGATCAATGTATTTCCCAACAGCATTCCCAATAACACAAACTAATTCGTCTCCCCAACAATGCAAGGGGAGGTGAGGAAGACGGACCCAAACAGGGACCGCATTGGGAATATCAAGCTCCGGGTCAAAATCCGGAGTCCATTTGTTTAAATACAAACCTATGGAATCCATGAAATAAGGCCCATTACGGAAGATTAAATCCTTGTCTTCCTTTGTCTCAAACTGAAATGTAAAATATCCATTTCCACAAAATTTGATAGAGATTTTCCCTTGAATTTTTAATGTCCAATTCCTTTCCACCCACCTCTGGACTTTTTTTGGGGAGGGCCAGAGTCTTGTAAATTGCCCAATAAGTCCTTTTTTAGCCAGGGCAAGAGTAGCCATTCTGGGCAAAGTTGGAGGGAGAGAGACTTCCTGTAACCCATCAAGTTTTCTCACAAATTTTGAGACTGTAGGGTGAGCTCGCTGAGGAGGCATGAATTTGATCAAAGCAGAGAAGGCGTGTTGGAGAGCTACCTCCTTTGGTGGAGCCTTCGGAGGGGCCATTCCGAGCGGTCGAAGTGTGATTCAAACCTAATGTTGGAGGCGGCGGCGGGAGCTGACCTGTTATAGAATATTATTACATATAGATAAAAGATTAAATTAGGAAGACAAAACAAATCTTAAGTATATTATTCATTATTTAATTTTTTTTTTAAATTATTGTATTTTTATTCCTACAAAATAATATAATAAATTTATAAAGAATATCATAAAGAAGAATGATATTTAATATTGATGATGATGATGGTGGTTAACGTCTACTAAAACTTAATTTTGGTCTATTCGACTTAAAGAAAAGAATTACTTAGTTTGATTTAAGATTTTATTCCTATGCTCAAAAAGTCCCGAGCTCACTCTAAGTTTGACATTGTAAAAGACTAGGAAGGTTAGTATTGCAACAAAGATTATGAAATTGAGATCATATGTGGTTGAATGAGAGGCACTCTAAAAAAAAGTGATTTTCATTCTCGATATGCATATTGTCAGAGAAATGGAAAATCCTTTCTATCCATAATATTTTAAAAACACTTAATTACTTATTTAATTAATCACTTGTGATTTAATAATATATAATGATAAAATACCTTTGATGTTTTGTGTTCATAAATATTTGTTAAAAGTATCTTATATTATATATAAATTCATATTAGATCTTTATCCCCTAGTTCCTCCTCTCTTTGGTTTTTTCTCTCGAATTAAAGCTTTAGAAAAATGAATATGATTATTTCCTTGGAATTTCAAATAATTACTTGACCAACCACATTTGGGATTAGATCTCATATGTAAAGCTTAATAAGTAAGTCAAATTGTAAGTTTAGGAAGCTAGAGTGAGAAGGTTTTAATCTATATTAATTTTCTGTGTGAAAGGTTGTTTAAGAGAGAAGACCACTTACAATGTTATGTTATTTATATAAGACATTAATGTTTAAAATGAATAATGTGTACATATCTTATTACTATATGTTAAATTTGTTCAAAATATGATTATATATTTTTATTTTTTAATTAGAAAATGTTGTTCGCACAAAAAAATGTTTGCATCATCTGAGATAACAAAATCCATAATTCATGAAATAGAAAGAAAGTTGAACATACAATATATTTTCATTGTTAGTTAATATTAAAATATTTGATATTCTTTGAAGAGATTGGTGTACACAAATAGAGGAAATGATATGGAAGTGAAAAAGAAAAGAGAAACATGATACTTGCAATACTCTTGATAAATTTATTTTATGATTTTTATATTAAATTTACGCTTGGAAAGTTAAATGGGACAAGTGACGTGATGTGAGGATGTAAATATTTATTTCGATTAAATAAAATGACAAATTGTTTTTATGTGTTAATATTTTTGAAAATATGTTAAAGGCTATCATGTGCAATTAGACTCCTAACTACTAAGAAAATATTTGGAATCAATTATGCACAAGAATGGGCAGGAACAAAAGAAGAAAATCATCTTTTTCTCCATTCAGTTGAACTTTCAGCAAGAACAAACCACCAAGAAATTTATGATTGGAGATATATGTCATGGGGTGGAGCTCGTGTAAAGAGAACGCATGAGATGAAGACAAATTTATTTAAGAAAGGCTAATGGGAGAGAAATATTGGACCTGAACCCAAAAAACCAGCAAGACATTGCTAAAGGGTTATGGAGGAGAAATTAAAAAAAGGTTCCTACATTGTTTTCTAGGCAGAGAGGAGTAGATCTTGGAGAGAACTAAATGAGAAACTTAGTTCGTGGTTGGGAGGAATGTAAAAGCCTTTAATACATTTCCTAGAAGACTTTAGATAAGTATATGAATGTTTTGATTAAAACTGTGATTAATTGGATTATTCTGACTATTTTTGTTTAGGAAAGGATGCAATAGATTTCTATTGTGAATTTAAATGATTTTGGTATTGTAGAAGAATAAATGGGAAAGTCATATTAGTGTTTGGTGGAGAGAGAGAGAGAGAGAGAGAGAGAGAGAGAGGTGTTTTTCCTGTTTTTGTTACAGGTAAATGGAAAGTACCAGATGGTAAGGACAATGTTATACATAGATCCTATATGTGAATATTAACGTTTACTAGTATTAATGTCTAATTATGTAGATAGTGGAATAAAATAACTATATGTACATAACTATATAACAATGGCAAGGAAAGTAGGAATTATGCCCAGGTTAGTTGTTGCGGGTCCTAACATGAATGAAACCTTGTTCATAGGCCAAAGAATAGGCAATCCTAGAGAAAGAATGACACATATTAGAGAAACCTGAAGTGACCCCCCACGATAAGAGTCCACTAGGCCTCTAGCCTATTTGTATATTTTAACTAAATTATAGTTTTGTAGTCCATATATACAGACAAATACTAATAACAAATTATAGAGTATGTATGTTCAATACTAAAAGCAGAAAGGAATTAATTTACATATTCATAATACACATAAAGAGCGAGCAACACATACATGCATAAAGAAAGAAAGGAATACAACATGAATAAGGGCACAAACCTTGTAGTAATTCTTAAACAAGCTACCAGATTCAATCTTAAAAAGAAAAAAGTCAAATAGTTTCTTTTCTTATAAATCCGAGGAAGAAATTCCAAATTTAAGACCCTACATGCTTCAACCTCAACTTTTATAAAATGATAAGAAACCCCATCTTGGTATTCACATTTAATTATTATGCACAATGAATTATAGAAACAAAATTTAATTATTATTACGAAAATGTAAAGAAGAGAATTTACAATCATGGCCACATGGGTCTTGGCCATACAATAAAAATATTGAACAAGAAACTGAAATATTAGCAAGAGCGGGAAATCCCTTGACATAAAAATAAGGGAACATAAATATTGTTGAAATTCATCTACACATATCAGGTGTTTTCCCAAATATTTTAACCGAACTTCCAAACTAAGGTATTACAAAATGAATTACGTCATTATGGCTAATATGGGGCCTCTTAGTAAAAACCCTAGCATAAGAAATTTCGTGCAAGCCATGGGCATGAGAAAAGCCTGTTAATGGCATTAAAAAAGCAAGGTAAAGGTAAATGAGCATTTGTAGTAGTCATGATGAAAGGAAACATAATTGTAAAAGTATACTCATGAAAATTCTAGAATGAACCCCAATCATAACCAGAACTAACCTACGAAAAAAATAGAATGAGTTTCTTAGCCAGTATCTCGAATTTCATAAGAAAATATCATGAGAAAAGGAAAGATAAATGTTATGGTAACAAGAATCATTCTTCCCTTAGCAATAGGAATGAAGTCTTCATGCAATTATCTTGCTACAGAAGGGAGACTCTCAGTACCACAATTTAATTCACAAAATATAAAACCTCATGAAAATACCAAGGTTAGGGTTCCAGGATTCAAATTTTCCATGAGAATGTATGGCTAAGGAAGTTATGGAGAAGGCAGAGCTTGGCCAAATCCTCAGAAAAGAGAGTCACCACGACCAAATCCTCGAAGAAGGGATAGGGTTTTAATGTAGTCAACCAAGTCAACCATTGGTGATTGATTTCATGAAGAACATTGTAAATGAGCTTCAAAAAATATATATAGCCAGGAAGAAGTAAGATAATAGAGATTTTCATGTCAGAGTTGAACCTAGTGTGCAAATTTGGTCTTTGCCTGCATGGGCATTAGCTATGAATAGTAATTCTAAGTAGGGAAACCAAACTATGATAGTGATAATCTCAAGAATAACTTGAAAAAACCATATTCACAGTTAAAACATGTTGAGGTTGCAGAGATCATCTCCCCACTAGACAAAACAACAAAAGAGATTGAAGAACCAAAGGAAAAGGGTAGGTAGTTATCCTAACGAAAAAAATAACACTCACCATTTATTAACCTCTATAAAATACTCACCATTGAATAGAAAGTTATCTAGGTTTTACATCTAGTGTTGTGAACCCGACATTTAATCTCCACGTGAACTGAGTTCCATAAGGCAACCACGATGGAGCATGGTTGATGGTTGCTATCTCAGTAAACCTCAGTGCTGGTACAGGGGGAACAACAAATCATTGCTATTTTTGTGGGATAAAATCCCCTAGGGTCTTGGGTGAATACCCTAGCAGACTGAAGGTTATCTATGCAAAGAAACACACATTCTAGGCAATCATAATGCTACTATAAGCAAACTCTATGATAGGGAGCATACCTGAGGTCCTACGTTTGAGAAGAGCCTCTAAGGGTCCAAACCCTTCTTTGAGTTCCTTTGCTCCTTTGACCTGCAAAAGCAACAATTCAAGAAAGTGCAACAGTATATAGACTAAACGTCATAAAGAAACCAACTTCATATTATAAGGAAAGGTAGTTAGTTATGCAATTAAACAACCTATTACATATGAATCATGACATGAATATCATAACATGAAGAAGATCTATATCAGGAACAAAGACATGTGTTTCTTTTATTATAGACCAAGAAAGTACAGAAAAGGAACAATTTCACCTGAGTCATCCTTTCGCAGGCTCCAAGCGGAACCGTTTCCTGGATTCGTCCAGTCTCAAGCCTTTAACAAAATCCTTCCATGACTTACTCCATGATCTCTCAAGTAGTATGAAATCATCAACACACACAAGGAAACAAGGGTTTGCTGTAGGACGGGGGAAGTGCAGGAGGCACAAGGATCTTCAGACTTGGTCAGGGAAATCTCAGCATAATAATCTTTCTCTCTCTTCTCTCCTCCCTTTGGCCTTACCATAGAAGCCTTTTTATACTTCTCCCAAGGTAGTTTTTTAGTTTGGAATTCATTGGGAACAGTTGGGCCACGGGCACTAACAGGTAAAACCCATGATCTCCACCCGAAATTAAGGAGATTTTTATTTTTTAAGTGTTTTTATACATATACGCGGGTTGGGTATACACAGACCCGCATATACACGCGTTTAGCTTAGGGCAATGTCGCGTATAGGGAAAAAACACCGCTTTTTTAGATTTGGGACCAGATCTGGCAGGAGGGGTTGCCCTAGGCCATGAGTGGAGCTTCACAAACCTCAAGAGTGAGATTTGGAGCTATAACAGCTATCTTAGCAAAACATAGTGTTGGTATAGGGGGAACAACAAATCATTTCTATCTCAGCAAACCATAATGCTGGTACAGGGGGAACAACAAATCGTTCCTATCTCAGCAAACCATAGCACTGGTACAGGGGGAACAACAAACCATTTTTCCCAGCCACACAGTATGTAAAAACATAGTTTAAATCTCCCTTCGTAGCTCCCCAACCAAATATCTTTCTGGAAAATTGCTGATAGCTTACAAAATATACCCTTCTCCGCACAAAACCCAGATGCCAGAATTTCAAATTTCGTCTTCCTTGGATCCGAAATTGACCCGAAAATTTGATGACAGTTTTCCCTTACGAATTTTCTTTCTCCTATTGCCTTGATACAAAGTGCTTTGTATTCTTGAATCTGTAATGTAAATGACTCTTTCCAATACACCATCTTGGATTCAAAAGCACTGGATTAGAATATTAACTGAAATGTGATTCTCCAGGTACTCATTTAAATGTAAATAACAAAGAAAATACAATGCATGAATTCCTCATTCCACACGTCAATTTAAAAGACCAAATCAATTTCAATCTCGAGATATTAATATTACAGTTCACAAACCTCACAAGCACATATGCAAATAACTGTCTCACACATACTTACAAATTTTGATTTTATGATAAAAAAAACATTGGTCTAAGAAATTTTGTTTAGTTAACTTCAATCTCATAGAGAGAAAAAAAATTGCATATATCTCTCTCAAACCTAAAAGCTTCCAGCCCCCCAAAAATGTTCCTTCTCACTCCAAAAACTAAAAGCAACTATCCAAGAAATGAGTTCATGGATGTGAACCAATTTCCCTTAGCCCTAACTACCCACTAACTATAACATCATTTCTTTTAACTAGATATTCCTAACTAATCTTAACTGAATATCAAAAACTTTTCACAAATAAATTTTAAAATGTTCTAGCCTTATATGAGCAATCCATCACATTGCTAGGCTTTTGTTCTAACTTTAATAACTTATCATTTTTATGTGCTCGGTTTAATGCACCTGCATTAGACTCCCCAAGAAAGAAAATTTTATGAGCTCCTGCTTATAAGATCTTCTATAAAATGACCTTCTTTCTGTAGTGATACTGTTGGAAATAATACTTGGGGGGGGTGAATCAATATTAGCAAGTCAATAATTTTTCATTCTCATAATCAGATTTATATACGCTACTTCAGTTAGAGGAACTCACGTGTATAGGCAATTGTGGTTAAGACGACTAGTGTATATACTGCAAACTTAAGATTCAGTTAATTCATCATATGTTGATCTTTAATCAGTGCATCAGAACCATATAAACAGTAACCAGGTGCAGTAAAACAAAATAGAAAATCACATACATGAATACAAGATATAAGGTGGAAACCCAATGTGGGCGCAAACCACCTGTTGTAATCATCTCTATCTTCCTTTTAATAATAAGAAACTTCTTTTTACAATTTTTGTACTGGTGCAGACTTATACTAGTACGCAGGCTTCTACCTGAAGAAGGCTACAACCTTCTCTCATTCTCAAGCTTCTCTTGGAAGGGAGCTACAATCCCCTAGATCTTGTACTAGCTGATATGTTTACTAGTACGTAGGTGCCGGCCTACAAAAGGCTACAATCTTCTATTTTCTTTTAGGGACCACATTTCATAAATTTTCAGACTGGATCCATCAATAACATCATTCAATCATCAAATAATATTTGCATCAACCAATCTCCTTTTCACAACTGAACCAATCAACCACTTTGACAACCCTTCAATCTGATCTTTCATAATGTTGTAACTAGAATATAGTAACCAGAACCCAAGCTAGAACCCAGAACACTTCAACAACAAACAGAAGTAGCTAAAACATATTTTACAAGGTATACGTTACTTCCTTGTGTCGAACCTGCATGCATATGCACCTTTCTCAAGGCAAACCTGCGTACAGATCTGCAAATCAAACTTGAGATGTATACGTTGTTTTGATATGCAGAACCAACATGTATACGCACCTTTTCTAAAGTGAACCTGCGTATAGATTTCACTTCAAGCCTTAAGGTCTTCACCCATCATTAGATCTTATCCTTCATCAAGCGCTGTGGTTCATCCTTGGTTCAGATCCAGCTGTGCACCATAACCCAATAACCTGTACACTAGATCTTGCTTATAATCATATATTCAATACTTGAGTAACTTGGCCTAATGATCTTCTTCTCCTTATATAGTGTTAGGTCTTTCTCAATACCATGGTCCAAAACCACTTAGGACCAATACCTTGGACCAGATACCTGGGATCAATACTTCGGACTGGACACTTTGGACCAATACCATGGATCAAAATACCATGGATCAAATACCACGGACCAAAACTTAGATTTCCAACATATACGCACCTTTCCTTCTGTGAAACTACGTGTGTACGTTATAAGCACATTTTGGTCTGTTAACCCGCATGTATACACTACTTTGTCAAGGTGAACCTGCGTATACTTTTCTTTCCTCATTATGTGAAGTCTGATCTATAACTCTGAGCTGTTAACCTGTTGAACTGTGATATGTCATCTGAGTGAGTTGCCATCAAGGACAATAGCTGTGTCAAATCTGAGTCATAATGCCAACAATCTCCCCCTTTTGACTTGATGACAACCCCAAGTCACTTTCCCCCTTTGTCATCAAGGGCAAAGGGTCATGCTCCCCCCGAGTACATGCTGAATTCTCGGATATGCTAAAGTGTGCTTATTGAGCTTCATGAACGAGTCCATGCTCCCCCTGAATATAAGCAAGGTCTACAAAAAGATGTTCTAAAAAAAGAACATGACTCTATACATACATCGTAGATGACCTTCCTATCACTAATGACTCATACATACATCCATCTCCCAACCAAGTAGGGATATACCAATTGTTTATACATGTCAAAACAAAAACATTACAACATCCATCCCATGCATAGTGGGGTGAAAAAATAGGTCGTTTCATGACCTTTTCATAAAATATATACATGACATATATAACAGAGACCAAGACCATGATAGTCATCAACAACTATCATCAGCAACATTTTTAATCAGCCTCCAGTCCAACAACCTTGTTCTCCCCCTGAACCTGTTTCACCTGAAACAAAAAACAACTATGCAATTATGTACCAAGATCTTCTAAGATAATGCCAACAATGCATTATTAGAAGCATATGCTCCCCCTAAACGATATAAGACTCCTTTCTTCCTGAGTCTGGACACTGCTTTTCTTCAAACCAACATATACGCGACTGTATCCACAGAAACCGGCATATGTACGTGACTATGCTTCACGAAACTCGCGTATAACCACCTTTCTTTGAAACAAGTAGGTGTTAACAGCAGGATGTTGCATCAACTACTCCCAACTTCTATCTGAGATATTCAAAAGTCTCTCTAGGCAGTGGTTTGGTGAATATATCAGCAACATGTTCTTTGGAGGGAACATATTCCAATTTGACCTTTTGTTCAAGCACTTGTTCACGTAGAAAGTGATATTTGATGGGTATGTGCTTGGTCTTGGAATGCATGACTGGATTCTTTGAAATACTGATGGCACTTGTATTATCACATAGAATGGAGATGGGTGGAGTACATGTGATCTGAATGTCTTGCAATGTTTGCATCATCCAAAGGAGTTGTGTGTAGCAAGATGCAGTAGCCACATATTCTACTTCAGCTGTAGATAATGTAATTGAACTTTGTTTCTTGCTGAACCAAGACACTAATCTGGAACCCATATAGAATTCACCACCACTAGTGCTTTTTCTGTCATCTGTTAGTGTCAGCCTTTGCAGCCTTCCTCTAGTGATCAAACATGCTCTTACACAAGTTATTTTAAGGTGTCAAGGTCAAATTTTATCATGTCAGTGAGTCTTCAAGTAAAATTTGGTCACTAGGCATTAGGTCTGGGGTTTGATTTTACCCTTGTTAAAGTTGTCCAAATGATCTTCCATGTCACCATTCATCTGAGTCTACCATCATTTAGAGGGTTTTCATCATCATGTCAAGTTCCATTGGGTCATTTCACGCCTTGTTCATGTCTCAGTTGCGCCTATGGCAAGGTTCATTTCCCTCTCCTAGGGTTTTGAAGCTAATTTCTCTTGGATGGTCAAATCATCGGAAAATTGTATCCTGATGTTCATAAACCTTCCCCTATCCCTAAAATACCTTATCAAACACTTCCCATCACTGAGATCCCCCAAATTCCTCATTTTCGCATAAACCCTAGTTTCTTGCTACAACCTGGCAATTTTCTATGGTTGGGCCTGTGTTTTGCCTTTTTGGACCCCTTCCCCTCACTCAATTTCTGAGATTCCACTTTTCCCTACTTCTTAACATCCCTCCACACTTCCCAAAACTTCCTCAAGAATTTAGAAGCTCCCTATCCCCTTCATTTCGCTTCATTCCGGCAAATCCCTTGTCCCACACATCAGGATATGTTTCACTCAAATGATGTTTCTGAGCAATGGAAGATGAATTTGGAAAAACGGAGAGAGGTTTTTGTCCGCAACAGACCAAGAAAAAAAAACCTCCTTCACTTTTTACACAGGTGTCATGGTTTTAGAGAAATGTCAAACATACAATCGCCTTGGGAGAATTGATACACCTCTGAAGTGACCTTGGGAAAGTCAAGTTTCTCCTAGTGTGGTTGGGAAAATGACTTGCTTTATGAGTAAAATGATAACTAAACCCAAATATATTTCCAATGAGCTATCATGAGCTCAATTTGGAGTTGAGGAAGGCATTCCAAAGTTGACTGTAACAGCACTCTGCCTTGAGGCAGCCTCATTGGGCACATTTTGACCAGTCTTTGGAGATTTGATTTTTGATAGGGTAAATGAACTCCAAATTACAACATGATAGTTGGGTTGGAACGTCGACTCAAAGACCTTTCCAATGAGCTATCCTGCACTCAATTTTGACTCCATTAAGGCCCTCACAACTGGCCTCAAAGTGGTGCGACGCATACAGAAAAGGAGCGTGGCGCACAGGGAAAAAAGGCCTGAAATTGTGCCAAATTGCCTCAAATTTATTGTGAAGCCCATCAAATTGCAAGGTAGGCTCTATAACATTACTTGTTCATCAAATTGGATAAATATATGGTGGTTTTTATTTCCATCATTGAAATGAAACAAAACTCTTAAAGCAACCACAAAAGGACACCAAGAAAACCATGATGCTAGGGTTTGTGCTACAGTGATATTGCTGCCAAGGTGTTTTACCTACCCTACCCCTGCTCCTTATTTCCCTATGCCATTGTCCCCATAATCATTACCCTAACATTACCAAGTTCATATTCCCTTTCCCCTCCTCCTATTTCTCAATAAACACAAACCCTACCTTACAAACCCTAAAACCCTACCTTGCTAAAAACCCAAAACCTGCCCTATCAAAATACCCCAAAAACCCTTGTATATCCCTAAACAAAATTCTCCTATAAACCCCTATTCCCATTATATTATCCCCATCCTAATGCTCCCTATTAAATTGTCCCCTTGGTGGCAGATTGACAAAGCAACTTCTAGCTTCATTTAAATCAAAGGGCAGCCCAAATTCAACTTTTAAAACAACAGTCATGGCATCCGAGGTTTCATTAGAATATGAGGAGGAGACCCACGGTGACACAACTTCAGGAGAACAGGCCCACAGGAGAAATCAATGAAAATAGGGAGTTTTGGCTTGACAAAGTAAATTTCCATTTAAACAATCTTCTTAAGAAGGCCACAAGAGATAACAAATTTCAAAGACGCATGGCTACTCATTGCTACACAAGGAATCAGGTCTCCAAAGTCAAAATCAAGCAGTTGAAGAAAATACTCCAGAAAACCCTAATCAGGAAAAAAGAGAAGGTTAAGTTGGATTTTCTTGCTGATGCTCCCCTCAGAGAAATACAAGACAAGGGCAAGAAGCCCAAGCATGAGGAGGGGCCTTCAACTGTGCCACCCGATGAACGAAAGACCAGACTCATTCTCCTTCGTGATGATGATGACACAGATACATGTCCACAAAGTGCACAACTGAAAGAGATCTTCCAGGAGCAAGAGACAGAGATTCACTCCTTGACACTCAAGTTGGAAATGGCCAAATGGAACATCAGGTATTTGGAGCAGAGGAACAAACAGCTGGAAGACCAGCATGTGATCATGGAGTTGTAGAACATCCGTGAGGATCGCCTAACTGCCCAGCAGAGGAGGATTGAATTCACTTCATTAGAGAAACAGGTTATGGATGATCGCGAGTCTGTTCTTGAGAGGGTCAACATGCACCTGGACAACATGTTGAACAAGGCTACCAAAGATAACACACTGTTGAGACACATGGCTCGTCGTTACAGGGCACAGAACTTGAGTTTGAGAGCCCGAATAAGGAATTTGAATGCAAAAGTGAGGAAAGCCACAAAAAGGGAAAAAAGGGCAAAAGAGCAAGATAGGCTCAGGATCTTGGCTGAGGCCTCCTTGACTCAGCAAAGCACCCCATAGAGAACTTCCAGCCCAAATCTCAAAAAATTTGGGCAAATTTTGGTCACAGGGAAAATTTTGGGCGAAAAACATGGATTTTCTCCCTGTGCGTCGCACACCCTGCGTGGCGCTAAAATTCTAGCACTCCAATCGAGAAAAGGCTTGCATTTTTGGATTCAACATCGAAAAATACATCTACTGGTGTCCGAGCTAGAAATTTTGATAAGTCTTGGGTCTCCTAAAGGTCAAAAAACACCCAAAAATGGCCTTTCTGCCACTTTTTGGACACACAGAATGAAGTCTTGGGAGAATGAAGATTTGGAGGGGAAAATGAGCTTCAAATTCAGAAATTCCAGTGGGGTTAGAAAGTAGACAGTCCAAGCTTTCAAGCAAGCTCACTTGGGCACATTTTGGACACCTGTAACTACCCCAAAACAGGCCCCAAAGTAGTGCGACGCACAGAGAAAATGGCGCGGTGCACAGAGGAAAAATTGCCAATTTGCTTCCGTTTCGCAAAAATTCGGTTCGCGACTTCTCCAAGTGGGCCCGCTCATCTACACTTCAGTTTTTTGGCACTAAAGGTGGCATTTAAAATGTTTTTTCTCCAGACTGGCTTCTATCCAAGTGGCGAAGGAAGGCAAACGGTCACCCCAAAGCCAAATGTCATGCTTGAGAGCGCTGCACCTGTAGCTGATGGTTGGCTCTCCATCTCCATTTCGAAATGATTTGAGTAACTTCCCAACCCATGGGCGTTCTATCTCTTCCTCACACATTCTATATATTGTATGCAAGTTATTTGCAAAGGGTTGGTTGGCTGGTAACTTCTGGGAGACTGTGGGAAAGAAACTTTGTTTCGGCACTGTATATTTTTACAGAGAATTAATGAAAGGCAACGACTCTGTTTCATGAGATTCATGTGGTTGTGAGTATAGCAAGTGTTTCTCTTATGTTTCATATGTATCTTGTTATGTTTTATTCCATTTCGCATTCATTTCTGGTGAAATTTTTCGAGTGAGATCAGGTAGAATTCAATTCTATTGCTCTACCTGTGGGAGAAAATTTCATGTGCATTGTTTCATTCTTCTATTGAAAAGGATTCATGTTGTCCATGCCCTTTTCACCTTCTTAAACATTCTCTCCATTTCTTTGTTATGTTCCATAGTTTCATTTGTATCCATTTCTGGTGAAATTTTTCGAGTGAGATCAAGTAGAATTCAATTCTATTGCCTACCTGTGGGAAAATTTCATGTACAGTGTTCATTCTTCTGTTGAAAAGGATTCATGTCGCCCATGCCCTTTTCACCTTCTTAATCAATCTTTCTATTCCGCCATATTTTAAAACTAAATTGCTATGCTTTCAGCCTACCTTGCCTCACGAAATAATCTGTACCTTCATGTTAAATTCTCTGTTCATTGAAGTCGAGTGGTCCCATAACATCCCAGAAACACAGTCATTCACAAAATTATTCATTATTTTCATATTCACTTACTAGCCTAAGATAAAAAGTTCGTTTGAAAGTCATCTCAGTCCTTTTCGTTTCATCTATTCACTGAGTGTGACCCGGAGAGAGCCCTCTCCCGTTTCTGGTAGGGCTAGCTACCAGACTGAGCGTGGTTTATGGTTACCCTGAATTTTGCCTTCCTTCAGCCTGAAGCAGATTTAGGTGCTAACATCATCAACGCTTCCTGCCCAATCTGCATCTGTATATGCATGAAGTGTAAGATCTGTATCTCTAGGATACCACAAACCAAAATTCTGTGTCCCTTGAAGATATTTGAAAATCCTTTTGACTGCTTGAAGGTGTGATTCCTTTGGATTTGCCTGGAATCTTCCAACTATTCCTACTGCATGCATGATGTTTGGTTAGGTACTTGTTAGATAAAGTAGACTGCCAATCATGGATCTGTAAGTTGGTTGATGTACTGTTGTTGAATCATCATTTGAGCTGAGACTGCATCCTGTTACCATTGGCATACACACTGGTTTAGAATTTTCCATGCCGTATTTTTTCAAGATCTGTTTGAGATATCTGGTTTATGACAGAAAAATACCATCTTTATTTTGTTGAACTTGTAGACCAAGAAAATATGTAAGCTCAACAAGCAGTGACATTTCAAATTCTTGTTGCTTTACTGAAGCAAAATTCCGACTCATAGCTTCTTCATTGCTTCCAAAAATGATATCATCAACATAACAAGTATTAGCAATTTATTATTGTCAATATTTGTATATAGATTACTATCAGCTGATCCCTTTGAAAAACCTTGTTGATGGAGATATTTGTCGAGACGGTAATACCAGGCCCTTGGAGCTTGTTTTTGACCATAGAGAGCCTTTTTGAGTCTGCATACAAGTTTTGCATCATTTCCAAGAATGAATCCGTCTAGTTGCTCAATATAGACTTCTTCTTCTAAGTCTCCATTAAGAAAGGCAAATTTTACATCCATTTGATATACTTTGAATTTCTGAAAACTAGAAAGAGCAAGGAACATTCTTATGGCTTCAAGTCTAGCAACAGGTGCAAAAGTTTCTTCAAAATCTATACCTTCTTGTTGATCATATCCTTTAGAAACAAGTCTGGCCTTGTTTCTAATGAATTCTCCATTTTCATTTAGCTTGTTTTTGAGTATCCATTTAGTTCCTATGATATTCTTGTCATGAGGTCTAGGAACTAATTCCTAGGTATTATTCTTTTCAATTTGCTCAAGTTCTTCATTCATGGCCTTTAACCAACATTCATCATTTCATGCTTCATTTACATTTTGAGGTTCAGTGGAGGATAGCAATGCTAGATAGCTTGAAGCTTCTGTAATAGTTCTTCTTGTCTGCACACCTGCCTCTTTCTGCCCCAAAATTTGCGTCTCTAGATGATTTTTCTGAACATACCTAGACGGAGTTTTTTCTTCTACCGTTATCTCTTCTTCTAGTGCCCCATTGGTTTCTTCATCAGAATTAGTGGGATTTGATGTGGAAGGATAATCCTCATCTTCTTCATAATCTTTGGTTTTTATTTGTTTTGGATTTTTGCATGCTTCATCAACCACAACGTCAATACTTTCAATAATTTTCCCAAATCTTTTGTTATAACATTTATATCCTTTACTCCGAGAAGAGTAACCAAGGAGAATACCTTCAGATTAATTTATAGACAAAATAGGTTTTTTTAGGATATTTTTTTAGTTAATTTAAATCAAAATTTTATATAGTTTAAATTGTTTAATTTACATAATTCTAGTGCCCGAGGAGTGATTTTTTAGGGAACTGAATTCATTTGTGCATTCAAAAATGTATTTTAAATAATAATAATAATTGAAATTGTATTACTAGATTTTGGTGAATTCCGATGAAAAAAACTATTTCATTTATAAATTTGGATATATCTAAAAAAAATATTAAAAAATAAAATTTAGTTATTTAATATATAATAATCAATTAAAAAAAAATTATAATGATTAATAATTCATTTAATCATTCATTATTTAATATGTATGATGATAAATATGTTTAAGTCTTGTTTAGTATTCATGAATATATTTTCAAAGCGTTTTAACAAATTGGAAAATGCTCTATGCTGATTGACAACTACTTATTCAATTAGTCATTTGTGGATTTATAGTGTATGAAGATAAATATTTCTATGACCTGTTTTGTATTTATGTTAAATTATTTTAAAGAATATGATTTTTTTTATTGAGCTAGTATGGTTATATTACAATTTTTTTGGAATTTACTCTTTTAAAGCTTTGATCATTTTTTTAGTAGACTTTTGGAATTAAATTTCACATAGAGAGATACATAAGTGATAAAACTTGTAAATTTATAAAGTTAACCCAACAAGGTTCACAAAATAATAGTGAATTTAGAAAATAATGTACTCACAAAACGATGGTAAATTTATAAAAAAAATGTTATATGAAAAAAATAACTATTTATTATTAAAATTTTAGAAAAAAAATGTTATAATAATTAACAATTATTTATTTAATTAATTACTAATAATTTAATAAGATTAGAAAATAAATATCTCTCAAACTTGTTTATATGTCTATGTTAAAACATTTTAATGAATATGATTTATTTTGTGATTTATTGTCCCATCACATATAATTCTCTTTTAGTTTAATTTTATTCCCTTGGAGTTTCCATTAATAGCTCTTTCAACATTTGGGATTAGATCTCATATATAAGTGAGTGAATTTGTGAATTTATGAACTTAGTGAGAGATCCTTTGAAGCTAGATTGCATTAATAAAGTAGAAATTTGTTGTGTGTAAGATTGTTAATAAGAGAAAACAAGATAAAAATGTATATTTAAAAAGTTTAAATTATATATATATATATATTTTATTATATATATATATAATATTATTATATATATATATTATATATATAAATATATATATATATATATATTTATAATCATAATTTGTTGCATCCAAGACACTTGTAATGTAATGTTAAAATTTTGACTAATCAAATTACATAAAATATAAATTAAATTAAATTAAACTATTTAAAATAAAATAAAAATAATGAAACAAAAACAATCCTATAAAAACAAATAATAATAAAAATAACAATGACTTATGGTATTGATCCATGATATTCGTGTGGAATATAACTTATATGCACACCTATTTAGAGTGAAAAGAGATTTGATCCCTCTGAGTGCTTGAGAGATTTGGAGTTAAGATGGATCTAAACTAGCAGTTGTACTAGATGTTGCAAAGGAAACACCATAAGGCATAAATTCAAGAAGAATCATGACACATAACAAATCACTGAAGATCAAAATTAGTAAACAAAATGTCATTTAGAGTTAGAGGATAAAGAGAAATCACCATGTAGAAAATTAGATATGTACGAGCGTAGAAACTTTGATGCAAATTGATCAGCATTGAGTATAAGATTTGATGGAAAGGCTCAACATTCAAAGGGGATTACTTCTCTAAATGCATCTTATCGCTTGCACAATTCACAGTAGGATTATAGTTCACATTCAACAAGAGTTGGAAGAACTTTTCATGTTTCTACTAGCAATATGCACTTGTCACTATGCACTACAGAAATATGACTATGCCTTCAGAATATTCATTTATTTTTCATATATTATATATATATATATATATTTTATTTTTATTTTTTTTCTTCTTCTGCTTGCCAGATTAATGTTGGCACATATTTTCTCTTTTTCACTTCTTTTGGTGCATACTGTTGGTTTTCCAAATGCATTTTCTCATCACATAAACATTTCTATTCCTGAGATTGCTTTGTAATGCAATGACATGCTTCTGACTCCCCAGGCACTCCACATTTTCCTTCACTGAAGCAAGATGCTCCCTGTGTTAACATTTCCGAGACAAGTACACTACGAAGTGGAGTGATTTATGTTCCACAAGTATCAAGCAGAACAACCTCAAGGGTGAGACACTTCTCACTCTACATGTAAAATGGATCTACTTTTTATTACTAAATGTTTCTCTCCATTATCCTTATTTCATTCTTTGTGTAGTTATGGTAAATTACTTTGATGCAAATTTTCTCTCTTCTACTGTCAAGAGTTGTGGTAATTGTGACATCACTTGTCTTCATGAATCCCTAATGTTTGGAGCGCAAGCTTCTTCTGTTTAGTTCAAGCAATTGGAGCACAAGCTTCTTCTCTTTAGTTCGAGCAAATTTTCATGAGTATCTGTTATAATTGAAGGGATGTTTTCTTTATTGTTGTTGATGGGAGTTTTGGAAAGTTCATTTAGGAGATTATTGTTCTATGGGTATCTTTTAGTTTTCCCAAGGGGTAGTGATCAATAAATCATATTTCCTATTTTTGTTAAGTTCATTGTTGTACAATGCTTTAGGGAAATTCTAGTTCTCCAATTTCACGAATCAATGCTAGTCCACAAAGGTCTAACACTACTTCTTGTTCAAGTGGGTCAAATACCTACTCTCAAGGTAGAGCATCTTCAAGGCAGACTGGAAATCCGAAATTGCAACCTTTAACGTCTTCTAGCAGGTTAGCTACTTCTAGCCAAAGGTCTTCCACACCTCTAGAAAAATCCTCAACGACAACGTTACGAAGGTCTAACCAACTGTAACACCCCTTTGGGTCATTCTCATATATGTAACTCTTATAAAGTAAAGAAATAAAAAATAAAATTATTCTTTGAACAACCCAAGATTGCCTTTTAAAGTTACCATGTATATTCATGTCAAGATTAGATTATTTTATTTTATTTGATCTATAAAGCTAACCCCCGATACAACCTAGCTCGATGACCATAACATTTTGAATTGGGTTTTGGTTTTTATAACCTACTATATAACTCAATGTCAATATCCATTAAATTAACTCAGTAGTGGAATAACCTTCTCAAGCTTCATTCTACATTTGACACCTAGGCTGACCTACATTATCGATTTCATTGAGGATCAACTTTTTAGCTTAAATGACTTACATATGGCAACAAACCATCGAGATCTTAGGGCCTTCACTTCAGGCTTCAAATCCTGATGGTAACCGCCCACCTGCCCACATGTTGAAGATATATATATATATATATATATA
>APFE030127253.1:1450-15991 GCA_000404065.3 Pinus taeda | reverse complement strand
GGCGCGTTTCCTGAAACGGAAACGCGCCCGTACGTACGGAAACGAGTTTCCAAGCCGTACGGGCCTCGTTTCCGATTTTTTCACTTGTGTTTTTTAATTTTTTTTTTGCTGATTAATTTCTGATTGGTTGCTGATTGGGTTTAGGGTTTCTAATTAGTTCTAGAATCGATTTTGAAAGCTATATAATAGCAGTGCCTCTCATTGTCTCATCACACTATTCAGCAAGGAGCATTGAGCAAGGGAGATTGGCAGTTGTTTTGAGCATTGAGCAAGGGAGATTGGCAGTTGTTTTGAGCATTGAGCAAGGGAGAGTAGCTGGTGTTTTGAGCATTGAGCAAGGGAGATTTCAGCAGTGGGAGAAAGAGATTTCAGCAGCAAGAGAAGGAGACTTCAGCAAGAGATTTCTGTAGCAGCAGATTTGCCTCAGCTACAGCCATATTTCTCTTCTTTTTTCTAGCATTTCCGGGTAGATTCAGCCACAGATAATTTATTCCGGTAAGCCACATTCATTTCTTAGTTTTTTTCTTACTAATTCTTTAATTTATCTAGGGTTTATACAGCCAAAATTATGAAAAACGTTTTTCTAGGGTTTATTATTTACAGATTTGTTTTTTTAATGTATTTTTGCAGCAATGGCTTCCAGCCAAAGTGTAGCTGCAACCTCAAACCCTAGGGCCAACCCAAGGGCTGAATATTATCCTCTTTGGAGGCATGTGACGAAGCTTCAGAAATGTGCAGGTGGTGGCTCATGGGAATGGCGATGCACTCTTTGCAGCAAGGAGTTCAAGGGCTCCTACCCAAGAGTGAAGGCGCATCTGTTGCATTCAGGAGGACAGGGGATTGTGGGCTGCACAAAAACAGCAGATCCGTTGGTAAGGAGGGCGTATCAAAGAGAGCAAGATGAGGCGGATGGCACTAAGAGGAGGCATGATGAGCATACTCAGGCTACATCTAACGTTGAGCCAAGGATTGTACTTGAAGCAAGAAAGAGGAGAGGTGGTCTGGGTCACAGTGAAGAACATGAACAAGCAACACCCAAACATACCAGAGGCTCAGGGGCATCCCAATCAGTTCAGGATAGCAGGATTGCTAGATTGGTGAATGTGCAAGCAAGAGAAGAAGCTGATTCCAGAGTTGCCAGGTGCATTTATGCATGTGGAATCCCATTCAATGTGGTTCGCTCTCCTTACTGGCAAGATATGTTAAGGGCAGTGAACAAAGCTCCTCAAGGGTACAAGGGGCCCAACTATGAGAAAGTCAGAACCCAGCTTCTCAAAAATGAGAGGGAACTTGTGGAGGACGTTTTATCTCCAATTCGTTCTTCCTGGAGTAGCTCTGGGGTTACCATAGTCTCAGATGGTTGGACAGATATGAGGCGCAGACCATTGATAAATATCATTGCCACTTCCCCCAAAGGAGCAATGTTTATCAAGGCAGAAGACTGCTCAGGAGAGGTGAAAGATGCACAGTTCATAGCTGATGTTATTATAAAAGCTATTGAACAAATAGGGGCTAACAGGGTGGTGCAAGTTATCACGGATAATGCACCAGTGTGCAAAGCTGCAGGTTTGATTATTGAGGGGAGGTATGACAACATATTTTGGACACCATGCATTGTCCATAATCTGAATTTGATCTTAGAGGAGATCGACAACAAAGTTTCCTGGATAAAGGAAGTCACAGGGGATGCAAGGGAGATTATCAAATTCATCACCAACCACCACCATTCTCAGGCCATATTTCGAGAGTACTCCAAATTGGAGTTGTTAAAAGTTGCTGAGACGATATGCCTCAAACTTCGTGATGTTGCGCCGCCTTGTTGAGGTTAAGCATGCATTAGTTTCTATGGTGGTGAGTCAACTGTGGATTGAGTGGAGACAAGCAGATTCAGAGCGGGGATCTATGGTGCGTAGATTGTGCCTTGATGAGGATTGGTGGAGCAAGGTAGATTTCTTGCTAAAGTTCACAACCCCTGCATTTGAGCTTCTCCGGAGTGTTGACACTGACCAACCTTTCTTGGGAGAAGTATATGATGGCATGGATTCCATGGTTGAGAAAACTATGGAAATCATTTCGCAGGAGTCTCCACATCTTCTGTTTGTTGATGATCATTTTGCTGGTTTGATCAAGAAAATCATTGTTGACAGGTGGAACAATTTCAATACACCATTGCACACTTTAGCACATGCTTTGAACCCCAAATTTTATGATGAGGAGCTTATTGCTAAAAGCAATGGGAAGAGGAAGGCACCCCATAAGGATAGAGAGGTGGCTGCTGGGGTGAAAAAGGCACTAATGAGAATGTTTCCTTCTCACCTACATAGGGAGGTAAAGGAGGAATTTGCCATGTTTGCTGCAGGAATAGATGATTATGCAGATATATCAGCTTTGGAGGAGAGAAGCACCATGAATCCAGTTAGGTGGTGGATTTGTCATGGAGCAAATGGTGTACATTTGCAAAGCCTTGCCATTCGTATTCTTTCACAAGTGGCAAGCTCTTCATCAGCAGAAAGGAATTGGAGCACTTATGGTTTTATTCATTCTGTGAAGCGCAATAGGTTGGGCTCACAGAAAGCAGAGGATCTTGTTTATGTGCACTCCAACCTTCGCCTTGCATCTCGTAGGGGTCCAGAATACAACAGTGGTCCTTCTAAAGAATGGGATGTGGATGCAGAAAATCCTGATTTGGAGCTCTCTCTTGTTGCCCTGAATATTGAGGAGGATTCTAGAAGTGGAGTTGGTGCATCATGTTCTTCAGCACCACCATCCACTCTTGAGCATTCTGCTGCTTCTATTTTTGATGAGGATTGTTATGATGAGGATTAGTCTTTTGTGACTTGTCTCTATAGTTCTTGCAGCCTTATAGTCTTTATTGTACTTGCAGCCTCATATACTAATATAAATAAAGGCTGATTTTGGATTTTCCAGTTCCTATATTTTTATTTTCATTATGTGATGACTCATGACTCATGAGTAAATGTGATCATTGTGATGTAAATTTAATCTTAATGTTAAAATGTTTAAGTAAATGTATCATAAATCATTTAATGTTAGATTGCACTATATATATATAATTTTTAAAATTTTAAATGTTTTAATATATATATATATATCTATATATATATATATATATATATATTCGCGTTTCCCCGTTTCCAAAATTTGGGGAGGTCGCG
The DNA here is from genome assembly GCA_000404065.3 of Pinus taeda. Lineage (NCBI taxonomy): Eukaryota > Viridiplantae > Streptophyta > Pinopsida > Pinales > Pinaceae > Pinus > Pinus taeda. Next base: position 12,815 of record APFE030127253.1, on the reverse strand, counting down.
TTTCGTTTCGCTTCCGCGTTTCGTCTCGTTTCCCCGTTTCCTCGTTTCGTGCAACTTAGCATTTTATCTTCATTCTCATCATATATGTTCATTTTGGGTAGCATCGAATGTGCTCTAGCTGCAAAATTTTGTGGAGGGGCTAGAACACATGAGATCTTCAAGACCCAGAAATCGTTGGGAGAAATTCCACTCGGATTGTGAGTTTTTAAAATAATTAATATTTTTAATGGGGTTTCTAAGTCTAAAGTTAGGAAAATAAAAATATTAACGAGTATTAATAAAAATATTGGTGAGAAGCTTCTAAGTGACAAGGACCAATTCTAATTTAATCTTCGCCATTGATTAGAGACTTAATTTCGGTCGTTAATTCATTAATAGGAAAAGTATAAGAGGAGGCTTGAGAGCCAGTTGGAGATACACCAAGTTGATCGATTTTTCTAGGGGCGTGGTTTGTTGAGAAAATCAGACTAGGGATCCGAGTTGCAGTGAGAGGGGCAGAAGCAGAGATTTGGATTGGAGAGGAAGTTCTAAGCCAAAGAGTATGTAGCAAAGAGGCAACTTGAACATCAGGGAGGCAGTGTAGAGGCCTACTTAGCCCAGGATGGGCTCCTGCAGAGCTTATGCAAGCCAAGAGGGTCTCTTTCAGTGGTAGTGCAGAGCATTTGTAAGAAGTACGAGATTTTGCTGAAGAAGCAAGGTTCTGAGCCAGGAGGGCTGAACAACAGTGTTCCTCTAGCAAATCAATCCAGTAGAAGGGGTAATGCAATTTTCTAAAGGCAAGGCGTTGGCCCACGCAGTGATTGCGTAGGGACTTCGCAGTGTTTGTCGAGAGGAGCTAGATCGCTCAATGGATCGGTTGTTTTGAGGAATGAGGTAAACCCTCATATGTATTTTTTGTTGCTGTGATTTCTTTGTAAGGTTCGCTGATGTGAGAGGCAACCTATTGTACTCAGATTCTGCTTGCTTGATAATACAAACCCTCTATCTGTTGCACCAGTTTTCCCACATTAGGTTTTTGCAGAGACATGTTGTCCAAAAAATAACAGTGTCCCTTGTGTGTTTGTCTCATCTATTGTTTCAGTTTACGGTCTGTATGTCAGTGTAGTCTGCAATAGTGTTTTTCATCACTGTTTATGTAATTAAATATCTTGTTAAATGAAATGACAAGTAGGAGATGTTAAACCAGTGACTGCAGTAGGATTTTTGTTTGTAAAGATTCATAAATTTTCACATGGTATCAGAGAATTGCAGATCATAGGATACTGAAGCCATCAGCCAGGAGATTTAGCAAATATGTTGCAATGAGGCAACTCTCCCGAGTGACAGCACTATTCCAGAGCTAGAAAACGCAAAGGAAGGGTGACACAGTGCAGAAAAAGTGACGCAAAGGCTCACGCAGTGCCTGTGTCAGCATTCTGAGCTAGGAGAGGATGATGCAGTAGCTAGGACGAGCCCACGTAATGATTGCGTCAGCTTTTGGGCCAACGCAGAAGCAGAGGGGCAGATCAGGGTCACGCAGAGCCACGTCATCTTTCTGGACCAAGGAGTGATGCAGTGGCTAGGAGGAGTTAATCTAGCTCACACGGTGACTGCACAAAATCCGAGGAGCTCAGATTCTTCAGTGGCTAGGCAGAAGGAGCAGTGTAGTTCTGATCTGAGGTGCTAGTGGGATGTTGTTGTTGTTGTTGCATGACAGTGTCTGTGGAGACGAAACCAAGGTAGAGGGAGTCACTGCCTTAATAGATTTCTTGCCAAAGAAATCTAGATCCGGGTTGCCGAGCAACAACAAAGGAGAATCAAAGAGGGGTGACTCAACATTATTTAGCGAAAGGATTTACGTGAAGGAAATCAGGACCTAGAGGGAGTCTAGAGGGAACTTGTTCCTTAGAGGATTTCTAGCACCAAAGAAATCCAAATCCGATTTTTGTTGGGCATCAGCGAAAGAGGGAGAAGAGAACCTATTCGGCAGTCATTTGAGTAGAGATGGGAGTTAATGGACTAAGGGATTAGGACAGATTGGATGGAGCATCCAACTTTATCATCTAGGCCAGGATCCTAGCAGTCTTGGTCAAGAATCACATCAAGGACTATGCCTTGAAGGTGGTTGTTGTTCAGGTCGATGTTGATCCTCTCAAGAAATATGAGGAGGCTCAAGCGAAGGCGAAGTGCATGTTCTTAGACGGGGTCAAGGATCATGTGGTCCCACATAGTGCTAAAAGGGACACAACAAGGGAGATGTGGGAGGCCTTGACCACCTTGTATGAGGGTACTTCCATTCAACGAAAAATGTTGTTTGAGAACCAGCCGAGACAGTATCAGATGCAAAAGGGAGAAAAATTCGATCTCTTCCTTCTCAGGTTGCAAGGGATTCGAGACCAGCTGACTTCTGTGGGGTCTACACCAGATCCTGAGTTCATGGTCAGGACTGCTCTGAATGCAATCACTGAAGACTGGGAGACCTTTGTCCAGAGCATCTTGCGCGGAGCTTCTCTCCCTAGTTGGGAGGACATGTGGGCAGCTCTTCGCCAGGAAGAGATCAGGCGGTTAACCAAGGTGAAAAGTAGCAGCAAAGGAATCAGAGTCAAGAAGGAGGAAGAGGAGGATGCAACTCTCACATCAGCGGGACAACAAGGGAAATAGAAGAGGAAAAAGAAAGACATATCCAAAGTCAGATACTTCAGATGTGGGGAACTGGGACATTTCGCCACTCAGTGCCCTCGAAAGAAGGGCAAGGACGAGAAGTCTGACTCAATGGCTGCTCCAACAAAAGCTGAAAAAGAGGATGATAATGAAGATCACACCATGAGTGCTCATGCACCTTTAGAGAAGAGGTAGGGTGATAATGAGCTGTTGTCAAGAGGACTACAATAGAGGGCAGGATCCTTGAGGTGCCTAAACTCTTGGATCACATATGGCTACGGGAGCCTTTAATGACTGTAGTAGAATGACGGGAGTCATTTGGTGCGACGGATGATGGAGCGACAATGGCAAAGCTAGAGTGCCAAAGTCTGAAGCAGTGCAGTAGAGTGTTGAGCAGTGCGGGAGGCACAAAGCAGATACAACAGCAGCGCAGTAGCATCAGAGGGACAACACAGATTAGCAACAGAGGTAGCTTCAACATCACGAGGTATCTAGACCGACCAACATGTCAGCTTTGGGTGGCTATTCAATTTCTTACTTCTCGGCGACTGAGTTGCAGTGCAACAGTTAGTAGTGGCAGTGCTATGGGCAGCATGATGCAACATATTGAGAGGGAGTTATAGTACAGATGCAACAATGGCAGTGGCAGTGTCATGGGCAGCAGTACAAGTTGCAACAGTGCAGTGGATGAAGGGCAGCAGGTAGAGCACAAAGGACTGATGTCGTGGATCAGTGTGATACTTCTGCTAGGAAGTATTGCTAGAGCACATTCGTCGCTAAAAGGGAGTGTTGATTTTTGAGTAGCATCAGATGTGCTCTAACTCTGAAATTTTGTGGAGGGTCTAGAACACATGAGATCTCCAAGACCCATAAATCTTTTGGAGAAATTCTACCCGGATTGTGAGTTATTAAAATAATTAATAATTATAATGGGGTTCCTAAGTCTAAACTTAGGAAAATATAAATATTAATGAGTATTATAAACAATATGGGTGAGAAGCTTCTAAGTGACGAGGATCAAGTCTAATTTAAAGATCAAGTGATTAAGGACTTAATATTGGCCATTGATTAAGGACTTTATCTCGGTCGTTGATTCATCAAAAGGAAAAGTATAAGAGGAAGCTTGAGGGTCAGTTAGAGATACACCAAGTTGATCAGTCATTTTTATATTTTTGGGGCATGGTTTGCTGAGAAAATCGAACCAGTGATCGGAGTTGCAGTGATAGGGGCAGAAGCAAAGATTTGGATCGGATAGGAAGTTCCGAGCCAAAGATTATGTAGCAAAGAGGCATCTTGAACATCAGAGAGGTAGCGCAGAGGCCTACGCAGCCCAGGAGGGGCTCACGCATAGCTGACGCAAGCCAGGAGGGTCTCTTGTAGTGGCAATGCAGAGCATTCGTAAGAAGTCTGAGATTTTGTTGAAGAAGCAAGTTTTTGAGCTAGGAGGGCTGAACAACAGTCTTCCTCCAGCAAATCAATCCAGCAAAAGGGGTAACGCAATTTTCTAAAGGCAAAACGCTGGCCCACACAGTGATTGCGCAGGGACTTCACAGTGTTTGTCGAGAGGAGCTAGATCTCTCATTGGATCAGCTGTGACTTGAGGAACGAGGTAAACCCTCATATATATTTCTTGTTGCCGTGATTTCACTGTAAGGTTAGCCGATGTGAGAGGTAACCTGTTGTACTCAGATTCTTCTTGCTTAATAATACAAACCCTCTATCTACTGTACCGATTTTCCCGCATAGGGTTTTTCTGGGGATGTGTTATCCAAAAAAATAATGGTGTCCCTTGTGTGTTTGTCTCATTTATCGTTTCCGTTTATGGTCTATATGTCAGTGTAGTCTTCAGTAGTGTTTTTCATCATCGTTTATGTAATTAAATATCTTGTTAAATGAAAATGACAAGTAGGAGATGTTAAACCAGTGACTGCAGTAGGATTTATGTTTGTAAAGATTCAGAAATTTTCATAATATCATCTTTATCATTTTTGCCGGCAATGCCTACATCTTTTGGCGCCGTTGTCGAGGACAAAGTTTTTTTGTCCTTGGTCTTCACGACATTTTTCTAATCATCTAATCTTTCAACATTTTTTATCCCATGAGCACCACGTTTTGTGATGCCATTTTATCTCTTCATTGTGTTATCTTTTTCCTCTCACTAATCCTTTCATCTTCTCTATATGCTCCTTTAGCACCTGTACATTTCAGTTGGTTTCTTGTTTGGGAAGCGATTCCACTTATTCATCCATTATTTCTCAAACAAGAAGCCCTCCTTGATATCCATCTACTTCTTCCTGACTAACCTTTCGGTTTTTTCCTTTTGGATGTTGGAGATAGAATTATGTTCAAGTGGCAACTCCACTTCTTTCATTTCTTACAAGAATTTCTACTAGAAGCTCGCTTCTTGTGGATCTCTTGTTTTTATTGAGCAAAAATCTCTCTCTAGCATCCATTTGGCCCCTCCTTTTCCCCTTAAGCAAGGCATCATGGATGACTTGTTTTCTCCTTGTAACTTTGCTAACATTCAAAATTATCCCCAAGATTTCCCTCAAAAACGGTATCGATAAGTTGCCTTTTTTCAAGGAAATAATGCAGTTAGTGTCAAAGATCATCTAAGTTCTTTTTGTGGTTGGTGGGGTAAGTGGTCTAGAAGTAACAATCAAGAGGATGTAAAAATGAGACTTTTTTTCTTACCTTAGAGCAAGATGCTTTGGAATGGTTTACAGAGAAGTCCGATAACACGTTCGATTCTTTTAAATCAATCGTGAATGCCTTCAAAGATAAATTTGGCGATAAAAAAGGAGAAAGGCATTTGGTTAAGGCCATCAGTATCATAAAAAAGAAAGAAGCCTGATAAATCTGATGTCCATATACAACACAATATTGGGATAAGTCAGAGTCCTTCGATATGCAGGATTGGCATAGCACATCAGAGAAACAAATCATTGATCTGCCTGAAATTCGGCAGATGCTCAGTATGCACTATGTTGAACACATCGGATGCCATAGGGCATCCTCTGTAATGTATTCCTAACCCTACACCTTGTCATTTTAGCATTTCATTTCTGTTTTTAGATTAAGTTTACATTTCATGTTTGTAGAATTGTTATAGAGTTCCTATTTTATACAACGTTATATGATGATTTTTGGATTATATTTGGATGGACACTACTAATGTCATTCTGTGTTTTCTTTGGGTGCAAATTCTGGATTCTCACATTCCTTTGATGAAGCAACATGTCCCTAAGTAGAGCCAGATGTTGACCACTCCATGTCAACTACCCCATAGCTGTACATTTTTTTCGCGCATGGATTTCCATCATGTCCGAGCATTCAGATGATCCACAGATTTATCATTATCAACTATATGTACACTAGAGTTTTGTAAACCCATTCTGCATTTTGTAACGTAAATGATCCTAGTAAGACAAATGTATGTAACCTAGGTAAATTTATTTTTTTGATGATGATTTCTATCCTAGGAGGTTTTTAGTTTCACTGATTCACGTGTGTTTCTAAACATGGATGATCAACAGAGTTTTGCCCTCCAGCCTTACCCCAAAGCTAGGGTAGATTTTGTCGTTGGGATTTTAAATAAGTCCTAGTGTTTTTTATCGAATCTCTGTAAAAGTGATTTGGGAATAATTCTAACTATTTGGTTAGATTATTTTATTACAAGTCACTTAGTCTACTAGATCATATTTGGTGTCACAAAAATGGGTAAATATTGAGGGTCTATAACGAACGGGTATTCCCCTTTCATGGGTTAGAAATGTAATATTTCATGTAAAAAATTTAGTGCATGGTTCGTCATAGTTATACACTATGGCTAAATATTAAAAGGTTGAAAAAATTAATAATCCCCTCATGAGTCAATTAATTAAAAAGCTCTCACTAAAATAAATTAAAATGCTTAAGCCAAAAATTTAATTAATTTAGGTCCTAGGAAAAATTAAATTCTCCAACATTTAAAATTCGTGGGTTTTAAAGTTTTTAATTTTTGGAGGTCCACGACCAAGGGAATGTTAAAAATTTCAAGATATTTTGAACACTTAGGACATAGTAGTTAAGTCAAAGTCAACTTTTTGTAGCAATTAACTCAAAATAATCATTTTTGAGTTAATTAAAAGTGAAATTTGAATTTCCTTAAAAAATAACTATTTTAATGATGATGATTAAAAGATCATTTGTTCTTCATCAACGGTTGAGATTGCTTTGACGGGGATCAAATCAACTAATTGTTGGAGAATTTTTCTATAAATGAGAGACCTCTCTCCATTATTTGGATCCGTTTTCTGAATCGTGTACTTGTTCTAAAAAAACTCTTGTAACTTCTTCTGGTTAATAAAACGCAAAGACTTTGGGGTTCCAGACCATGGTGTTCCTCTTTCAGATTTATGTGGTAATATTGTTCTTAATACTCTGCTGCTTTTATTTGCATTTGTTGGTTAATAACCTTTGATGATTGATCTATGCACATGTATCTTGCACAAATTTTTCGGGTTTTAAAATATCATTTTGAGTTGATAGAAGTAGCATGTATCTCTATTTCTTGATGATTTTATGATTATTTTTTATCTCTACTAATCTAACAATCAGAACTAAGTTTGCAAAAGTTATCATTCAAAATTTGGGCGTTTGGGGAAATCCTCAACTGGATCCATTGACTCTCAGATCACATAATCTAAAGAGCCCATTGTTTTTAATTTCTGAAGTCATCTTACAAAATATTTTATTTGCGGGTTTTTACTAAGCTTGTGCCTCTTTATAATTTCAAATTTATTTCTAAATTTGTGCAAAATTTGTTTAAATCTGGCCAATAGAGGGCTTTGATCTGCTAGATCTGTAAAATATTATTGTAGATTTGTAAATATCAAACTTCTAACTCATTGGGGTTTTGAGTATTTCATATTTTTTTATATACATATTTTGGGGTTTTAAGCATTTCATATTTTTGTAAATACATGTTTTGGGGTTTGTATATTTCGTTTGTGCAAGAATAGACCAGAATATTGCAGGCAAATTTTGTCGATTCTGAAGACAGATCTAGGCCCTGAAGGGCATCCCCATTTTGTTCTCAGGTTAAAGAGAAATTTCAAGAAGATCATGGGAAATTTTTTTAGGGCCTTGAGACCTTGCGCTGGCCATCTCCAGCTTCCTTCTCGGCCTCTCATTTTTGCAACCTTCTTCACCATAATTTTTTCACTAAGTTTTTCCTAAAAATTACCAAAAAAACTTAACAAATTTAAACAAGAATTTCTCAAAAAAATTTCCGAGTTTGGAATTTGCATTGGAGAATTTCAGTGACTTGGGCAGTTCATTTTTTAGTGTCTTCAAGCCCTTAGGGGCTGACTGGTGCACATTCTCTGAACCCTTACCTCTTTCATTGATCTAATTGAAAGCAAGATTAACACTGGCATGAAATTTCAATTATTTGAAATTTAACAACAAATTAGTTTGCATCTTTCATTGCATTACATTTTAGAAATATAATTACTTTCAGTAACTTTTGAAAACAAATTTTTGAAAATTGTTTTACTGCTATCAGTGGTTTATTTCTGAGTTTTTAGATCAAATACATCAATAGATCAGAAATAATTACATTGAAAAATTTTCTGAATTTAACAACATATTTAATTTACATTTTTACTGTTGTATAATTGTAGAAATGGACATTAGCTTCAGTAATGTTTGCAAACAAATTTCTGAAAATTTTTTTACTGTTGTTCAGTAGTTTATTTCCGAGTTTTTTAGATCAAATACATCAATAGATCAGAAAGAATTAAACTCAGAAATAATCTGAATTGTAGTTATCAATTTGTCATTTAAAAAAAATTTCTATTATACATAGATATTTCTGAATATTGCATGGTTACAACACTGTTGTTTTAGAATATATTACTGGTTTAACATTTGATGTAAGAGCATATTACTAGACTGATATTTCATTAATATAATATGAGTTTAAAACATTTAGCTTAATTTCTGAAGTTCAATTATTTTTACATGTTATGCAAATTGGACTAATCTGGTTTTACTTATGCATCTAATAATCTTGATTGAGTATTTCGCACAAATGAATTTTTGAATTTAAAGGTGTTTTATTCCTGCATTTTACATTTCAGTCCATTATGCATTTCAGTAATTATTTGTGTAGATTTTACATTCTGCAGTGCTTGTATAAGTACCTTCTTTCACATTTAGATCACCATCTTTCTGAGCCTTAAGTTAAGTAACATTTAAGACATATTTCAAAAATAATTTTAGGCGCTCATTTAACTAAAATTAACCAATTCCCTGCATTTCCATAGTTTTAAGTTTTGTATTTGCATACGAGACAATCGAGTCTTTTCAGCAACAATTTCTTATCCTTTACTTGAACCTTATTTTCTTCGCAAGATAGTTGACTCCATAAGGCACTAGTATCACTTTTCTCAAATCATTTTGAATCCTTAAAATCTTGCACAATCTAAAACAATTATTGGTTGCTTAGCTGTGTCTCCCAAGTTGGTTGGTTCCCAACTAATCTTTCATTTTTCACATTCCATAGGGTCTACCACACTTAGTCTGATATTGGGAGCAACTCAAACGGAATGATTGGGGATCAGTATGACAACCCTCGATTTGAGCCTTTGTCACGGTGCAAAGACAGTTTGTGCAACAACATTTTATGTTCATTCTCCTCATATCATCTTTATCATTTTTGCCAGAAACACCAACATTTTTTAGTGTTATTGCAAGGGATAGATTTTTTTTGTCCTTGCTCTTCATGACATTTTTCTAATCATTTAATCTTTCATCATTTCTTATCCCACCAACGCCACGTTTTGTGGCACCATTTCATCTCTTCATCTTTTCATCACCTTATCCTTTTCCTCTCACTAATCCTTTCATCTTCTCTATATGCACCTTTAGAACTCGTACATTTCGGTTCGTTTCTTATTTGGTTGGCGACTCCACTTATTCATCCATTATTTCTTAGACAAGAAGCCCTCCCTAATATCCATCTACTTCTTCCTGACTAACCTTTCAGTTTTTTCCTTGTGGATCTTGGATATAGATTCATGTTCAAGTGGCAACTCCACTTCTTTCATTTCTTACAAGAATTCCTACTAGAAGCTAGCTTCTTGTGGATCTCTTGTTTTTCTTGAGCAAAAATCTCTCTCTCTAGCATCCATTTGGGCCCTCCTTTTCCCATTAAGCAAGTCATCATGGATGACTTCTTTTCTCCTTGTAACTTTGCTAACATTCAAGGTTATCCCCACAATGTCTCTCAAAATGGTACCGATAAGTTGCCTTCTTTTCAAGGCAATAATGGAGTTAGTGTCAAACCTCATCTAAGCGTTTTTTGTTGAAATTTGGTACCGGAGGACAGGTGGTTCCCTTAGGCTTTGATCTTTGGCCTAGGGAAAAGTGTCCAAAAGATTTTAATTTTTCTCCTAAAGTGGTTTTATAATTTTTATAAAGTTAAAATCTAATTTAAAAGTGACTTTAAGTGATAAAGTTACTAAGTCTAATTTTAAAGTGACTTTTATAAAGTCAATGAAAAATTAGAAAGGAAAAGTGACTTTGGAAATAAATGACTAAGTGGGTCTTTATTAAAGTGGGGTGAATTAAAAAATAGAAAGTGAGATTTAAATGAGCATTTAATCTCAGCCATTGATCTAAATCTATTTCAGCCATTGGATTTAGGGATCACCCAAAAGTCATTTAGGGTTGGGTTAAAGGAGGAAAAGGAGAAAAAGATCATTCATTCTTTTCATGAGCAGATTGGGGAGAAGGAGAAGCAAGAGAGCAAGGGAGATTTCTGGACAGGAAGGAGAAGAGGCAGCAGTTTGGCACACATACCAGGCAGCTCTTCAGCAAATCAGAACAGCAGAAAGAACAAGCATACAGCTGAAAGAACCAGCAATAAAAGGCAGATTTTTTGAGCAAACAGCAAAAGGAAGATTTGTTTTTGCACAGAAATCGAGGCAGCTGATTTTCTGCACAAAAATCGAGGTCCGCACAGCCTGTCTGTATCGTCCGTACAGCATTTCCGTACCGTCCGTACAGCCATCCGTACCATCCGTATGGCCGTTCGTACCATCCGCACAGTTGCCGGGCAGCATTGTGTTGCTGTTTGGAAATTTCTGGTGGGCTGTGAGACTCAGAAATCGAGATAAGTTGGAAATTTGTTTGCTGATTTTTGCTGAAATTTCTCACTGTAAAAAGGCATTTTCCAGAAATAAAGAAGAGCTCTCAAACTGGTTTTCCCCAAGAGTTGTAGGGGGTTTTTCCAGGGTCACGTTGACCAAAAATATCAGTGTTTTAATGTGTTTTAATGGCTGTTTATTACTGCTGATTTTTATTTCTGCAATTTCCAGCATTCTGTAAATTTTCCAGAATTTGTGTTTTCAGCAATTTATTTTTTCCAGCCTGTTGAATGTATGTTTATGGGAAAGGGCATTTAACTACATGGGAGAAATAAGGAGAAACTGAAAACCGGAGTGGGAAAACCGAAATTTTTACATGGTATCAGAGTTTGAGTGCTGAAGGGCAGTTTGGGACAGCAAAAGAGAAAAATTACAGCTGCTGATTTTTCACTCAGAAAATTCCAGCAAGCTAATTTTTCATAAACAGCAGGGTTTATCTTTACTACAGCAGTGCTATTTTTCAGTTTTAGGACAGCAGGATGTCATTGGGATTGAGGGTGGAGGATAGGTTGGATGGGCATATAAATTAC
>APFE030127252.1:0-33344 GCA_000404065.3 Pinus taeda | reverse complement strand
ATCTATCCATCCATTTGTAACTATTATTGGTGCCAATCCTTGATAATCTAACGCTACTAGGTTGGTTTCTTTTTATTCCATGTATTATCATCATTTTTTCAATTTATTGTAGTTTTAAGTTTTATCATATACTTGTTTCTTGGCTTTTGAGTCCATGAATTCCATTGGTTCTTCCATTTATTTTCTTTGAACGAGGTTACTGATATGCACTTTCTTGTATTCATTATAGGCATTCCTAGTAATGAGGATATCAATATCGTTCCACCTTTGAAGGTTTTTCTCCATCATCCACAACATTATCATTAATCTGCCTTTCTAGTATAGTACCGTGCCCTAGCTTATGTTCTTGATCTTTGATTTTGGTCACTTTTGAGATAATACTATCATATTTTGTCTTTAACCATGATCTCTACTTCAAGTTTAAGAAATTTGTGGCAACCTTGTTATATCTTCTATTCCTTCCCTTTTTGAAACTGAATTATTGTACCAGCCATCAACTTTGTTTATCCATCTTCAAATCCTTTTTGAATTTTTATTTGTCTCCATCTCTATTTAAGGCTTCATCAAACTTATAACATATTCCCTCTTCAACTCTCTTGCTCATCTCATCAAGTATGAGCTTTGGTTCATTAACCTCAACAACCTTGATAATTACTCCCTAGAAGATTAGATCTACTAAATAAAAAACATGGATGAGAATTTAACACTTTATAAAATATAAGGACGGAAGCAAAAATGATCGCACCAATTTCAATATACATGCACACACAACTTTTCCCTTCAAAATCTGTTGTTTCACTAATTTAATTTCTACAACATACAAGGGCTCCCTTCTTGGGGTATTGGCCCTTCGAGGAAAAATACTAATACAACAAGAAATTGGAATTAATTCAATTGATCAAACCATTTGTACTTCGATTTGCTAGCTGATTTGGACCCATTGCTTACTGCCCCTTGTACTGTTCCTCACACCCTGCACACTTGAATGAATGTCCTTCATCCAGTGAATGAGTACTAACACTCACCGTCTTGTGTTCAAAGATGTGTATTCTCCCTTAGCCTAACCTTCTTTTTATAAGTTTGAGTTTTGCATAGGCCGCTCTTGCGTATACCCGCTCCCTCGCCTCCTTGTTCTGGAAACTTGGTGGAACATTGTAATTAATCCTCTTGACTTTAGCAAGGAATCCCCTATAACAAGGAATTGCCTAATACTTGTAAAGATACTTTCAAAATAATAATGCAGTCAGGCAACTCTTAATTTAGATGCAGAAAGCTCTCACGTGGCAGGGATCAATAATCTCCAATGCATGATGAGGAGTTGTCGAGAATTGACTGAAGTGCAAGGACCTGAAATGGATGAGATGATAGCAACACTTCTAGTTGTGTTCCCATGGCTTTCTTTTGATCAAGCACAACCTCAGCTTTTGAAGACTTGGGGACAATTAATAATGAGTAGTATAACTGTTGGTTGGGCCAACAGTCCGTGGAGGTTTCGTAGTCTTCGTTACTGATAATTACTTCTAATCATATTCATTCACTTGTATTTACTTTTATCATTAAGCAATTACACAAAAGATCTTTAATAGTAGAACAGTAGAATCATAAAGAGATAACCAAACAAGAACATAAGATTTTTACCATGGGGAAACCACTTGGGGAAAAACGCAACAACCTTTTTTCTATAGAGAAATTGTTCAAGTCAACAGAGATACATCTAAGTCAAACAAAATTCAAACTTACAGCCCTGGTCACACTTAGTCAAACTGCCTACTAAACAAGACAATCTGCTACTCGACAAATTCGACCTTCTTCTACTCTCAGGAAAGGCTCAGTTTTGTTGCCCAGGGAAGCTCATAAACTCTACCACAAATTCGTTCTTTTATTTGCCTCAGATTTATCTTCTTTTCTTGCCTCATATTTAACTTCTTCTCAGCCTCATATGCGACTTCTTTTTTGCCTCAGATTTGACTTCTTGTTTTGCTTAGAGTCTGCGTTACTTGCTTAAGGAGGAGGACGAAATGGTGTATATATAGTGTCTTGAGAGGCAGAATGGGTGCCTCTAGAAGCTTGGCCAACTTGTCTTGTAGGAGGGCTAATCAGGCCATCTTCGTGTGAAAATTTCTAACTAGAAATCCAACTGCAATGACTGATATTATTTCTTCTACTTATTAATTCAGAAATAAGTTATTCACAGTGTTTCTACAACAAATATCGAAATAAATTCTACTACAGCCTTCACAATTCAAATACACAAAAAGTAAATGTAAAGAAAAATACTAGTACAAGTACAATCTTAATTACACAGTGATTTTTGGACAATTGTCCCTAGAAAAACCCAATGTGGGAAAACCGGTGTAGCAGATGAGGGTTTCTTTATTAATCTTCAGCAAAACCTCATGTACAAGATACAACCAGCGAAATGGAAGAGGAATTTTTGGGAGAAATTTTACAGACAATTTTCTCACGCTTCATAGTGAAATTCTGACTTTGGAGAGGACCTGTTGCCCTCACTGCATCACCTTCTGCGCAGTGCCAACGTCACTACCTTTGCGTTATCCCTCCTCTGCTCTGCATCTTCTCTCTGCTTTGTGTTGATTTGTGGTAGCATTGGATGTGCTCTAGCCATGAAAATTGGTGGAGAGGCTAAGGCACATAATATCTCCAAGACCCAGAAATGGCGTGGGGAAATTCCACCCAATTGGAGAGATATTAAAATAATTAATATTTTTAATGGATTCATAAGTCTAAACTTAGGAAAATTAAAATATTAATGGGTATTAATATAAAACTGGGTTAGAATATTCTAAATGACATGGATCAAGCCAAATCTAATCTTAGCTATTGATTAGAGACTTAATCTCGACCGTTGAAGACTCAACAGGAAAAGTATAAGAGGAGGCTTGAGGGTCAGTTGGAGATGCACCAAGATTGATCAGTGAGTTCGATTTTCTGGAGCGAGGTTTGTTGAGAAAATTCGAACAAGTGATCTGTTGCAGTGAGGGGAAATGAGTACATAGCAAAGAGGCAGAGATAGTGCCATAGGGTCATCACAATGGCCAAAGAGGCTGACGCAGAGGCAGTTAGAGCTAGCAAAGGTAGCTAGAGCTACGCAGAGGCAGCAGAAGCTACACAAAGGCAACAGAAGCTACGCAAAGGCATCTAGTGATTGTGCAGAGGCTGAGGAGCCTATGTGGGTGATGCAGAAGGCCAGCGAGCTGACATAAAGGGCCAGAGTGTTGACGTAGAGGCTTTAGGGGTTGATCTGAGGCTAGTAGGGCTAACGCAGAGCCTAGGAGAAGTGCTGGAAGGATTTTCGTGGGGCAAACTTGTTAAGTTATGGTATGTTCTATGCTTAGAGCAATTTACTTTTCTTTCTTATTATTATTCATAGATTAGCGATCACATGTGCATAAGTAAAGTGCAGATAGAACATTAAACGGTCAATAGAAAACATGCCAAGACAAGAAACACAAGATGTTGGTGGCTAGCCAGGGACAAACCCCACAATGTGTGGGGAAACCCTTTGATTAAATATTATTGTATCTTCAATAATTCAGCAGAGATAAATAGTACAATAAATCTGATTTATATTAGCAGTAGCAAACCCTAGATCAGTAACATCAGCATTAGCGGCTTCATCATCAAAACTAGGGTAGTCGATATCTCGCAAATCGACTGTCGGATCAGCTTGATTCCACCACCAAAAAATGCAGCCTTCAGAGGAGGTCCAGATGAACCTACAACGCAGTTGAGAGGAGGAGATCTGATGGTCAACACTAGTCAAACTTTGGATCTGCAGTTGCAACTTCGGGTTCGGCAACTTTCTTCCACATGTGTGAGAGAGAGTTTCTTTTCTGCGCAATAGAGACGAGCCTCTTTTTTGCGGAGGAGAGAGAGAGAGATGTGATGAGATGAGTGATTGCAAATGAGGAAAAGTCCTCCTATATTTATACACAATTGTTGATGTTTGAATAGATGCGACTGTTGGGCTTCTAAGCCTACATGAGTTATAGGTCGACTTGATAATAGTTCCATAATCAAAATAAATTCATATCTCCATAAATACTTATCGGAATCGGAATCGGATGATTTTTAGATCAACCCTACACCTCTCGATGAGAGGAATCTAATAAAAATATTATGAGCCATGAATAAGATGACCCACATGAAGTTTGGCCCTAGTTGCCAATTTTAACACTCCCTTTCAACTAGGGAGAACTTCATCTGCAATCTCTCTGTCAGTCGCTACTATTCATCCATCAAATGCACTGTCCTATACAGCCAGACCCTTGCCCTGCTCTGCTCTATTCTGCCTATTCTGCTTTGTCTTGTTCTACCTTGTATTGATCTGTACTGCTCTGCTTTGTTCTGCTCTGCTTTGCTTTGTTATGTTCTGCTATGCTTTTGTCTGAATTATCAAGAAGAAGAAATGATCGAGGATGTATCATATTGACTCAAAGTTAGTCTCAGAGTATGTACCACTAGTCCCAAACCAGTCTCAACCAACCCGAAGTCAGCGTCATAGTGAGTAAAACTCCTACCACTGGCCCCAGACCAATATCATCCTCCATTGACTCAAATTCAGTCTCAGAGTGCGTACCACCAGTCTCAACCAACCCTAAGTCAACGTCATAGTAGGTACCACACCTATCACTGGTCCCATACCAATATCGCAGTCTCAGAGAGTGTACAACTGGTCCTAGACCAATCTCAACTGACCCAAAGTCAGCGTCATAGTATGTACCACTCTCACTGACCCTAGACAAGTACTGCACTGACCAGAGGTCAATCTAAGAGTATGTACCACTGGTCCCAGACCAGTCTCAACAACCCAAAGTCAGCGTCATAGTGGGTACAACTCCTACCACTGGTCCCAGATCAATGAAGGTCATCCTAGCATAGGGAGTACGGTAGATACATCGATGTGTCCATCAATACTACTATGGTCCCTAACTTCATTTCCCTGCTCATTGATCATATGAGAGGTACTTCTCATGATTCCCAGACTGCATGGGTAGGATGCCTTGATAGGAGAACTTAATCAATCCCATCCTCATAGGAGAACTAATCATCCTGCTACACAATCGCCATGGAGAACACATCATCCAAGCCTCACAGGAGAACCAATCATCCTGCTATAGAGTCGTCATGGAGAACACATCATCCAGACCTCACAGGAGAACCAATCATCTTGCTACATAGTCGTCGTGGAGAACACATCATCCAGACCTCACAGGAGAACCAATCATCCTGCTACATAATCACCACGGGGTGTACATGTACACCACGAGGGGATAGTGAATCACCCTGTGGTCATATGTCGCTCCAAGAAGTACCTCGCAACCCCTCGGAGCTCCTAGAGCTCAATGCATCATATAGGACCCTCATGAGAGGGTCTTTGAACAACATTAAGTTGTTCTCAGAAAGTCAGGAATTTTACTTTCCCTAGGGGCTTTGTCAGAATGTCGGCAACCTGTTCATCTGTACTGATATGTTGGAGCCTGATAGCTCCCCGCTGCACCATATCTCGAATATAGTGATACTTGATATCGATATGCTTGGAGCGATCATGAAATATGGGATTCTCTGACAGACGAATCCCACTCTGGTTGTCACATAGGATCACGGTGGTATCGAATGTAAATCCAAACAACTCACTGAAAATCTTTTGCAACTAGACTGACTTACAAGAGGCCATGCTAGCAGCAATATACTCTGCTTCGGCAGTGCTCAAAGCCACCGACTTCTGCTTCCTTCTCATCCGGGATATCGAAGCAGATCCCAAGGAGGAGGAGCACCTGGAAGTGCTCTTACGGTCATCCACATTGCCTGCCCAATCAGCATCAGTGTATCTAAGTATTCTCACATCTTTGGCAGTGTATCTTAACCCATAAGTGAGTGTGCCATGAAGATATCTCAACAGATTCTTGTCACCAATCCAATGTATGTGGTGAGGTTCAACCATATTTTGACTCAACGTGTTGACTGCGAAGCATATATTTCGACAGGAGTTCACTAAGAACATGAATGCTCCGACGAGTTGTCGATACTGAGTGGCATTTCGTAAAACAGGTCTAGCAACACTACCGCTTAACTTCTTGAAGTCAAGCTCCGTCGGGGTAGTTACAGGCTTGCAGTCCACCATACCAAATCTTTCTAGAATCTTCACCACATATTTTCCTTGAGATAGGAAAATTTCCCTTGGCTTCTGCCACACTTCAAGTCCTAGGTCCTTCATTTCAAATTCAGAAGCCAACTCCCTCTTACATTTGTGAATGAGAGGGTTTGTGAATGAGAGGGTCTGCACCTATTAAAAAGAGGTCATCCACATACAACACCAGTATGAGAGGCTTGTCATCTTCAACTTAAGGTAAAATTTAGCATCAGTTTCACTCCTAGTGAATCCCAACTTCATCAAGTAGTTATCAATCCTCTCATACCATGCTCGAGGTGCTTGCTTCAGCGCATAGAGAGCCTTCAACCTGCATACATGAGATTTTCGATCATAAATCTCAAATCCTTCGGGTTGCTCGACGTAGACCTCTTCTTTGATCAAACCATGTAAGAATGCAGTCTTGACATCCATTTGATGTAGGTTCCATCCTTGTGAAGCCGCAAGGGCTATGATCGAGCGAAGGGTCGTATATCTGGCAACAAGTGCAAATATCTCATCATAGTCTATACCTTCCTTCTGGGAGAAACCACGAGCAACAATATGAGCCTTATACTTTTCCGTACTTCCATCTGCTGCATGCTTTATCTTGTAAAGCCATTTAAAAGTGACAATTGTCTTGTCCTGGGGTCTGGGAACTATTTCCCAGACGTCATTCTTTATAATAGACTCATATTCTTCGGTCATAACATCCTTCCATACTTGATGCTTGACGGTATCTAAGAATGATGAAGGCTTATTTTGTATGATCGTGCCCATGATGGTTAGGTATCCCTGATACCAATTAGGTTTCTTACTTTCACGGAAGGTTTCTTGGGGTGCAGCATGTCCTTCAACATCATCAAGTAGCCTCCTAAGCCATGTAGGCCTCTTCCTAGAAGAGGAAGGCTCAGGTGTATAAATAGGATCCATAGGTTCCTCCACATCAGGAATTGTTACATCATCTACCCATAGAAACTTCGGAAGTCTTTGATCATGGAGCATGGCACAGAAAACTTCCACAATCATATGGTTCTTCCTTTTCGCCATACCATTCTGCTCAAGAGTATGTGGTGTAGTAGTCGCCCTCTTAATGCCAGCCTCAGGTATGCCTGAGTGGACCAACTGTAATATATCGGAGGTCTTGCTTTGGCTTGAGGGGAATGGTCCCCTTTTGAGCTTTCCTTCGACACATCCTAGAAATACACCTTCTTTCTCTACTCGGAATTCGGGCATCCCTGTCACCATTTGTCTTACATCGGGTAGAGCTTTATAATGATGATGCCAAAGTTCGGACGGAAGAGATGTGTCATAAAACATGACACCTAGTGGACTTCCATTGACCTGATATAATGAATCAACACGAAACCCAAGAGTAAAGGCATCTTTAACATTATTTTTCCATACAGGTACCTTGTCATTGTTGAAGGTCACCTTGTAGCCTTTGTCTTCCATTGCCGAGATGGACACCAGATTCTTTTTGAGGTCAAGTACATACAATACATCTTGTAAGTGGATCATCTTACCTTGATTCAATTTGAGAGAGACATTGCCTACACCTTTCACAGGATATTTCATATTATCTCCAAGGATAATTTCCAAGTTAGTTTCTTTCTCTATCAGATTATGGAGAACTTCTTTGTAACCAGTGAAGTGCCTTGAGGCACCACTATCAATGAACCAAATTCCCATTGAGTCCGAAGGAGTAGAGGTAGATAGAGTAGTTGGTCAATAATATTCATCTTGCTTATTTTCAACAATGTTGGATTCATACCTAGAATTTCTAGCCTTCTTGAATGGTTGTCCTCTTCCTGGATTTCAAGCATTCCTTTTACCTTTGCTATTGTATTTTCCATTCCTTTGATTGCCATGAGAGTGATTTTGATCATCATCCCGGTGTGAGTCCTTTCTATCAGGGCACTCCCTTGCATAGTGGCCCACTTTATCGCAAATATAACATCGTCCTTTTCTTCCACCCTTAGGTCCAGCCTTTCCTTTTGATTTAGTCCCGGAATTATTTATTTTCTTAGCATAAGAGGAAAAGGCAACATGAGGACCTTTAGGCATGGGTATTTCTTGCTCTTCTACCGTTGTTTCTTCTTGAATGCATCTAGCCATTAATTCCTCGAAACCAGGAATTACATTATTGTTCAGAAGAGTAGTCTTGAACATGTACCATTCGGATGGTAGTCATCCAAGAGTTGTGAGTGCCATTTCCCTGTCAATAATAGTCTCCCCAATAGATAGGAGATCATTCCTGATTTCGGTGATCCTTAAGAAGTATGCTTGCATACTCTCACCTTTACCCTTCTTAATTTCCTTCAGCTTATTTCTGAGAAACAAAACTTGATTTTGCATAATTAACTTTAAAAAAACTCACCAGTCTATCGTAGATTTCCTTGGAGGTGTTCAGGTCGGAGATGTAGGCCACCAAGTGCTTGTCAATCGAGTCCCGAATGATCTTCTTTGCTTTGACTTCTCCAAATTTCCATTTGTTCCTGGCAACAACGGATGCATTTGATGGAGGCTCAACAATATTGCCTCTCACATGGTCCAACACTCCTTGATATTCTAAGGTTGGGTCGATGGACATCTTCCATCCGTGATAGTCATCTTTCTCACGGAGCTTGTCTTCGACAGGAAAGAGCGATGAGGACCCCATAGTTATTTTAGGATAGCCTTGCCAATCTTCTCTTCAGTGATTGCTCTTGCTCTTGCTCGGGCTTTATCTTCACCTCAGCTATAATACCATGTTAAGTTATGATATGTTCTATGTTTAGATAAATTTACTTTTCTTTCTTATTATTATTCATAGATTAGCAATCACATGTGCATAAGTGCAGATAGAACATTAAATGATCAACAAAAAACAAGCCAAGACAAGAGACACAAGATGTGGTGGCTAGCCAGGGAAACCCTTTGATCAAATCTTCTTTTATCTTCAATAATTCAGCAGAGAGAAATAGTACAATAAATCTTATTTATATCTGCAGTAGCAAACCCTAGATCAACAACATCAGCAATAGTAACTTCATCATCAAAACTAGGGCAGTTGATATCTTGCAAACCAACCGTCGGATCGGCTTGATTCCACCACTAAAAAATGCGGCCTTCAGAGAAGGTCTAGATGAACCTACAACGCAGTTTAGAGGAGGAGATCTGATGGTCAATGTTGGTCAGACTTTGGATCTGCAGTTGTAGCGTCAGGTTCAGCAGCTTCCTTCCACATGTGTGAGAGAGAGTCTCTTTTTTGCGTAGTAGAGAAGAGCCTCTTTTCTGCACAGGAGAGAGAGAGAGATGTGATGAGATGAGTGATTACAAATGAGGAAAATTCCTCCTGTATTTATACACAATTGTTGATGTTTGAATAGATGCGACTATTGGGCTTTTGAGCCTACATGAGTTGTAGGCCGGCTTGATAATAATTCCATAATCAAAATAAATTCATATCTCCATAAATAATTATCGAAATCGGATGATCTTTAAATCAATCCTACACCTCTTGACGAGAGGAATCTAAAAAAAATATTATGAGCCATGAATAAGATGACCCACATGAAGTTTGGCCCTAGTTGCCAATTTTAACAAAACTGGAGCTGAGAGGTTGAATGTCTGTCTCCGAGACGAGGTATTATTGTCGTGTAACAATATTTGTTGGGTAATCCATTTCTGGCACCCTAGTTGTACTCAAGAAATCTACTTAATAATAAAACCCTTAGAATTGTTTTACCGGTTTTCCCACATTGGGTTTTTTTGGGAATGATTGTCCAAAAATAATGGTGTCGTTGGTGTGTTTGTCTCAGTATTTTAGTCGTTGATCTGTATATGAGTTAAGGTTGCGTTTGTGTTTATTCCATTATTTATATTTATAAATAACTTGTTAATGGAATGAACAAGTAGGAGAAATTAAACCAGATAATGCAGTAGGGATTTCTGATGTGTTAGATTCAGAAATTTCAACATGGTATCAGAGCATTGTAGATTATAGGAGGACTGAAGGCATTAGCGATATCGGAAATTTGAAGTAATAGCAGCTGTCCCGAGAGACAAAGTTGCTCCTAAGCATAATGCAATAGAGAAGAAGTGACGCAGAGAACCTGCGTCATCATTTCGAGCCCAGGAGAGGGCCAACACAGAGGCAAAGAGAGGCAAAAGAGGCTCACGAAGAGCCACGTCATCCTACCCAGCTAGGTAGGATTGACATAGTTGGCCAGAGGAGCGATTCAGCCTTCGTTGGAATTGCACAGAGCTTGAAGGCTCAATTTCTTCAGCTGTCGGGGCCTAGGGAGTTGTGGGCAAATTGTAGTTGGGAAGCTGGTGGGGTGTTGTGTCTATCAAAGCAGAAAAATACCTAATGGGACAGAACCAAGGTAGAGGGAGTTGCTATCTTAACGAATTTCTAGCTAAGAAATCGAGATCCGAGTTGCATTTGCAAGGAGAATTGGAGAGGAGAAGTCCAACATTAGTTAGGAGGATTTCCAGCAGGGAAATCAAGACCTAGAGGGAGATTTCCAGGAGGGAAGTTGAAACTCAGAGGGAGTCCAAAAGAGGAGCGGAAATGGCAGTGAACGGACTAAGGGATTATGACAGGTTGGATGGGGCTTCCAACTTTGTCATCTGGAAGGCTAGGATCCTGGCAGTCCTGGATCAACATTGCATCAAGGGCTTTGCCTTGAAACCGTCCCAGTGGACCCAGCTGATAATGAGAAGTATGAGGATGCAATGGTGAGGGAAAAGTGCATAATCCTTGACAGAGTCAAGTATCATGTTGTACCACATATTGCTGAAAATAATACAACAAAGAAGATGTGGGATACTTTGACGACCTTGTATCAGGGCACTTTCGTGCAGCAGAAGATGCTATTGGAGAATCAACTGTGGTTGTATCAGATGCAAAAGGGGGAAAAGATAGATCTAATCTTCCTAATATTGTAGGAGATTCATGAACAACTTACTTCCATAGGGTCTACACCAGATCCAGAGTTCATGGTGAGGACCGCCCTGAATGCAATCTCCTAGGAGCGGGAGACATTTTTCCAAGGCATTTTGGGTAGAGCTATTCTTCCAGGATGGGAAGAGATGTGGGTATCTCTTCACCAAGAAGATATCATATGGTTGACCAAGGCAGGGAGTAGTGGCAAAGGAGGTTGAATCAAGAAAGAGGAGGAGGAGGATGCGAATCTAGCATTTACGGGACATCAGGAGAAGAGGAAGAGGAAGAGGAAGGATATCTCCAAAGTGAAGTGCTTACATTGTGGGGAGCTGTAACATTGTGCATCCCAGTGTCCCAAGAAGAAGAACAAGGGAGAGGCTTCCGACTCCAAGGCAGCTCCAGATAAGGTAGAGAAAGAAGTCGATACTGACGATGACTGTACCATGAGTATTCATGCACCTTTAGAGAAGAGGTGGGGAGACATCGAGTTGTAGTCAGGAGGATTAAATACGAGGGGTAGGATCCTTGAGGTGCCCAAACTCTTGGATCATATCCGACCATGGGAGCCCTTAACGATAGCTTTCCATAGGAAGTGAAACTTCCCATGCTTCCCTTTGTCTTCTCTTCTAGAATCCCATTTCAACACTTTGTCACCAAGGTAAAAGTCTTCTGCTTTAGTTCTTTTCTTAAACACTTTTTTGAGCTTTTCTTGTAATACTTGGGCTCTGAGGTATACTTCTTCCCTGGTTTGTTGCAAATGAATAGTTTGATTGATTCTCCTCTAAATATCATTTTCTTCAACTTGAGCTTCCTAGAGTAGTTTCATTATTGGAACTCCTAATGATAAGGGGAAAACTATCTCCATTCCACAGACTAATTGATAGGGACTGGTACCAATAGATTTCTTAGTTGTAAGCCTGTTTGCCCACAAAGCATTAATCAATTTTTTGTTCCATGTTTTCGTATTGTCCTTCAACAATTTTTTAATATTATTAATTAAGCATTTATTGGAGGATTCTGCAAGTCCATTCCCTTGGGGATAGATGGTTGTAGAATGACCAAGGGATATAGGATATCTATGGCAGAAATCAATCATTCTTTTTTATTTAAATGTTGCAGCATTGTCTGTGATAATTTTGTTGGGGCAACCAAATCTGGACAAAATATTAGCCTCTAGAAAACCTATGAAAACTAAGGAATTAGGGGAGCAACTAAGATTTCCCAAACTAAGGTAATTCAGTAGGAAACAATGAGAATGTAAAGATACCAAAACAGAGAGAATTTAGCTAATTCTGAAATAATTTTCTTTATTTACCATTCAAATTTTATAAGAAAACATGTGAATATTTATAAAATGATGAGAAAACAATAATAACATGAAGGGATAATACCTAGTTGGTTTCCATCATGCACAAGAATCCTGTGAAATGTATTTAACTTTATTTCATGATCCAACAGCCAATCCAGACTTAATTACAACAACTCACTAGCTTGATATGAAATGTATACCACAAATGTCTTTGAATCCACCCTAATGATTTCAATTTCTAAAGTATTTATACAAAAATTACACAAAAATATCTCTTAACCATATGATATTTATTCCAGGAAATACAAAATATATTTTACATAAAGATAGAGACAGATGAAAAACATAATATTGTTGTCCCTTTATTTGTGAACGAGCTAGAGGTTGGAATTCGAATTTGTCTCTTGCATTTTCTCTGGTAATTATGTGCTGGATCTCCTTCTTACTTTGACCTACTGATACTCTTTACCTGTATTCTAATACTCTTTACCTGTATTACCAAACTTTACCCGATTCACCAGACTTTACCTTAGTAAATATTTTATTCTTCACATATTTACTACAATAACTTATAGTATTTCTGTCATATTAGCCCACCATTCATCATTTGGTATTTTAATTCTGATTAGCTTTCTATACACTTTATCAGCTTCGGTGTACTTAGCAAAATTGGGCTGGGTGGTGAACAGGTGCTTCACTTCATCTTCTATATAAAAAAGGTTCTCTAAACCATCATAAAGCACTTTTCCAGTAGCTTGTGCTTTCACTGTGGAAGAGATGGCTTGACTCCTGGCTTGTTTGTGCAGTCTCTCAATGTAATCATCCTGAGTCATCAATTTGTCATGTATGACCATTGGGCTGGGAAGGAATTTCTCCTTTAAAATGCCTCAACATGAACTCATCTATGTCCTCCTGAATGCTCTGACATCTCTTTTCTAAATTAAGCATCAAGTTTTTGAGAAATTGAATTCGGAAAATCCACAATGTTCTTCATTGTTTTTGTCGACGTTTCAAGCCTATACCAAGACTCACAAACCACTCTTGGTATAGGCTCGAAACGTCAACAAAACCAATGAAGAACACTGTGGATTTTCCAAATTCAATTTCTCAAAAACCACTCCACAGAAACCTACAAACTAAGCATCAAGTTCTTTTTGGTAACAACTTTCTTGATTTCCAGGATGGTGGCAGTTCTATCCTCAATTTCCAATTGCTCCAATTGGTGCCTGTTTCTGCTATTCAAAAAGTTGATTAATTGGGTTGCCTCTTTAGGTTTATCCCCCAATTCTTCTTTGGTTTTCTGTATGGCTTCTACAACTATTTTCACTAGCTCAGTTTGCTCAAAAATGATCTGGATGGAAGGCCAAATATCATTGATGGAATCAATTTATTGGTCCATAAAATGTCTTTTATATCTTTCAAATGTTAATTCCTTCTCTAGGACTTCGATTCTTTCTTTCATCCTTTTAGTTTTCCTTTCCTCTTCCTTGTTTTGAATTTGAGCAAGCTCATAATGGGTCTCTAAGCTTGCCATTTGTTCTTTAAGTTTCTTCAACTTTGTTGCATGGATACTCATTTGTTCCATGGCTTTGATCATTTCCTCCATTTTATCTACTATTTGCCCTGTGCTGGTTGATGTACCTGTAGTTGAAGTAGTCTTTGTTAATGGAAATGTTGTGATTGGTGGAAATGTTGGTACTAAAGCAGTTGCCAGAGTGGAAGGCACAATTGTAGAAACTATTGGAATAACAGCCTAAGGGGCAGTGGTCGGCTCACTTTGCTTAGACTGTATTGCCTTTTCTAATTTATATTCAGTTTCCTTTAGCTGGTCATTTAGTCTTAGGAGCAGGTCCATGAGTTCTTCCTCCTTTTTCCTTTCTACAACTTCTGCAGTTTGGGGATGGTGGAGTGGAGGAATCTTTAGCTACTTTTTCAAGGCAGCTATGTCATCATTCTTCTTTTTGATAAGTTGTTCAACTTCTTTCACATCTTTGGGATCATGTCCCAATTCTATCACCAAGTCCTCTAAAGATTTTATTCTAGTATCCTTAGCTTGAGAGGAAGCTTTCTCTAATTGTAGTTGTGCAGACGTGTTATGTAATGAATTTTGCAGTTGATGGGTTGCAATGGCCTTGCTGGTTAGAGTTGAATAAACCATTTCACCAGTCTGCTTGTGAAGCTCTATCTGGTCAATAGGATTAATATCCTTTGCCAACACCCCAAAATAAGTTTTCAAGTAGTCTGCCATGGATTTTGGTTGCTGTATAGTGGGCTCTAGAAAACTCATATGCTTTTTTCCCTCTTTTATGTCAAAAGCTGAAATAAGTCTGGTTTGGTTTGTTGGGGCCATTTTTAGGTAATGAGCATAAGTTTGTGCTTTCAACTTCTCATTCCTCACTTTTATTTCTTTGTATTTTCCCTTGATATCCATGCTCTGTTAAGAGGAAGCCCTGAAAGAAGACACCTCTGTACTTTATTGTCTATCCAATACTGCATGTGTGAAGTGGATGGGATCCCACCTATTGGGATAGTTTGTAGGCTCTCTGTCCTCTCAGGCATTGTGTTTCCTGTGGTCTCCTCAATGAATTCTTATACAGAATGAGGATTCATCCTATGCCTTTTAGCAAGGGCTTCATCAGTAGGCCTGCTGGAAGGAGTGGCCTCTTCCCTGCCTCTTTTAGGATTTATTTCCTCATTAAGAGGAGTTTGTAGAACTGTAGGGTTGCTGATGATCTACTGAGGTGGAGCCAACTCCTCTGAAATTTCAGGATGCTCTGATTCTTCTCGTTGTTCTGAATGTTCTACTTGGTCTGATGTATTTTGCTATTTTGGTGGCCGAGTGCTAGGTTCCTGTGACCTTTTTGGTGATGAGGTCTCTCCTGGCACCTGTGCAAAGAAATTTTCATCAATTCGTTTCTCCAAATCTACCCATACATTGTCAACTTCCTATCCTGATCTATAAGAGTTCCTTCCACCCATTCAGTCTGATTTGCATATTGATCAATCTCTGGGATCCTATGGTGGATGTAGGGGGATAGCTTATTCTATTGTCTTCTGTCATTAATGAAGCTATGAGGGTCATAAGGCCAGATGAAGCTTTTTCTCAATCTCAATGTCTCAAGGAGTTCCTCTGCCTCTTTCCCTGCTCCTCTGTTGTTGCAAATGAATGGGCCTAGGTGATCCTTTATCCTCAACTGAGATTTCTTCTTTGTTTTTACAAAGTGGATTTCATTAGAATTGATTATTTGCCTGTAGTACTCCAGGGCAAATAATCTCATGGGGACATATTTGGGCAATTTATATGGAGGCAATTCACACCCATAAATTCTGAACTCAGTATGGTTATGGTACAAGTACCAATCCCTAACCTTGTACTGCTTGGATAACTCAAGAATTTTTTTAATATCTGTACTAATCTTGGGAGGAGGATTTCCCACTAACATAGTAGTTACTGGGTGAACAAACAAATCAATGAAATCTGTGTAGGGATGAGGAGAAGAGCTAGAATAGTGAAATATAGAGGTCCAAAAGACAACAAACCTAGGATTCCCTCTGGTGTCAAGATTTTCGACGGAGAGGGAATTTATCAGATTGGTAATAGAGAAAAAGATGATACGAAATTGAGGAATATTTAAACACTCCCTCATTCTCTAATCTCTTGAATTGCTAATGTATTTTTCTTGCAATGAATGAAGCATAGTCAAATTTGGCTGCAGGTGGTTGACCAGGGGTAAAAATAGTCACGAAAGCTAAGGTTAATTCATCTACATACTCATGAGTGGTTAAACCCAAAATGCAAGCAATTATGATGATGATATCCTTGCCTAATTTAGTAAAGAAGCATGACATGTAGGGAGGGGGGTCTTTTGGCTTGTGTTTCTCTTCAATAAAAGTCTGACAGACTTTGGTAATTTCAGAACTGGACATCTTTGTAGATTTCTCAAGTAAAGCGGAAATGCAAAGTGGAGTGAGGTCCTGACCAGGCTGCAATTGTAACATCTCATTTATAGATTCGGTTGTAATGGTGAATAAGATTTTCTGGTCCGGGGACATTACAGCCCTCATATTAGGGTCATATTTTGCATGGCATTGGTGGACAATATCTGGGAAAATATGGACAGAAGGGAATTGATACTTAGGTAGGTTCAATTTCCAAAGACCTATGTTATCAGAGTGGTTCAGATAATTGTCCCAATACCTAGAATATAATTTCAAGGGGCTATCAACAAAAGTCAGGTCTTTTATTTGAAAATCTCAGTTGGCCAAGGGAAGGTGGTCCAAATCCATGTGGGGGGTAGTGATTGGCATGATATTTAGGGCGACGGGAGCTTCCATCCTTGGTTCTTATGTATTCAAGGATGTTGGGAGGGAAATTTAGGGGTCTTTATGGAGAACCAGGTCGTTTTTATGGAGAATTCTGAGTACTGGACTACTCAATTTGGATAAAACACTCAGTTTCTAGCGTATTTTAATTTTGGTTTGATATAAACAAAGGGTTTTTTAGTAGCAATGGGAAAATAACTCGTTACGGTGGTATGGGATACGGAATGGTATTGGTGCACAGTTTGGAGGGGGTGTACTGGTCTACAGTGGCGACTGGGAACTCAGTGGCTTCGTGGAGTTGATGTTTTTGAACACAAGTTGACAGCATATGGTGAAAAGGACAAGTGGCGCCAGCCGATGCATGGGACATTTTGTCTTTAGCGAGGGCGGTAAGCGGGAGCGATAATGGCTTTTGTTGCACTAATTTTGAGCACTGGACAATATTGTCAGAGGTTCACCCAATGCCATTCATTCAGCAACACGTAGCGGCGGTGTGAACAGTGAAACCGCTCACATCGAGTGGGTAACGTTCGGCATTAGAGGTCGCCCGATATGAGCTTCGACCATAGGATCTGAAAGGGTCAGATCGCACGGTGATTGGGGCGTGGATGTGGTTGAGAGTTAATGGAGGTGCCCGACGGGGTTTTTTTAGTGAGCGGAAGGTTAATTAAATGCGGATTAGGGAGGCTTAATGATGTTGGGCACGATTTGATTAGCAGGGACAAATTATTAATTAATCGTTGATCGACTGATTAATCTCTATTAGATGGCGGGGGATTTGGTTATTAATTAATCGATGATCAACCAATTAATCCCTTATTATTCATTAATAAAGTTTATGTTTCAAACTTAGGGCGGAATATTAATATAAGGGCTTTATTATATAACTATAGGGGAAGGGTTTATTGTTTTTCGGGATATAATACATAATATATTTCCTAGGTAACATGGTATTATATTTAGGAAAAGGGGTTTTTTAGGGGAGATGAATGAATGATGAAGGTGTGAATTTTTATGAGGGGGTTTTAGCTCCTTTGACCTTATAAGTTATTTGGACAAGGGTCCGGTCCCTTCAGAAGTCAAAGAAATGATCTAAGCCCCTTTAACTTAATGGAACTTTTATTAGCAGGAAAGTAGTTACCATGAGGGGTAAAAATGAATGAGAAAATTAATGATGTAACCTTGTAAATGTATCCTTGTCTTCCATGCTTTTCAAAGTAATGTAATGAGGAAAACAAATGATTTGAGCTTTTAACTTAGCCATTCATCATACATAATTATGTAACCAAACATCTACTTACCCACCTACACATCCTACCATTTTTACTTATTTCATTAGGGTGCACTAAACTAGAAAACCCTTATCAAATTTTCTTTTCTTTTACAATGGAAATCTATCTAAGTCTAACCTTATTACATCCAAGGGCTCAGATTAAACTGTTGAGCTCCTTTTATTCACTCAACCTATCTACTTATCTGCCAAGATTAAACAGTTTGGTCAGATTTTATTCTCTATCTCTAAGCATGAAATTGAAAACATGGAATAACCAAGATTAAACTATTTGGTTACCATGGATTGTGGCATAAGTAACAAGTTGCACACAATCATTTATACAAAAGTGAAATAGTAGTGGCATTTTGGCTTGTATACTTTCATAGTCTTTTCATTTTTCTTTGGGGTTCATTTTCTTTCATTTTTTTGACCTTTTTATTTATTCTTTTTTTCCTTTGATTTTTCTTTTAGGACATACCCTCTTTACATTTTTTATTTTTATTTTTTATTTTTTACAAATATGGAAAACATTTGCAGAAAGCAAAGGTATGTACATATTTCAGAGATAAACTAATTCAATCATAAATTATGACACCTATTGGTATAGGAACATAACATTATCAAGACCTCATGAAGTTCCATCATCAAGTGTAGTCCTCCATATGTAATCAAGGGTTAAGGTCCAGATCATCAATGAAGGCACATGATTAGCATTTGTCACTTGGAACTTCTTAAGACTTCTTCATTAGTGGCTTGACATATTAATTGATGGCATCCTTGTCAAACAAGAGTCATGATATCATCATCTGGAACCAGGCATCTCAAGAATATTTTCCATTTCAGACAATGCCATATTGACATCGATGATAACCTTAATTAAAAAACTTTGTTGCTTTTTGGTAGCTTGAGAGGTACTGTGGACTTGGAACCCAAGATGTGGTATTTGAACCCAAGATGGTGGGTGTGAATCCATGAGTATTTTCGATGATTTGACACTTGAAGGTGTTAGAGGACCCTTATAGGAGAAAGGAGCAATGAAAATCATTGAAATCCGAGCTCTAGAAGTGGAGAAATGAGTTTTTTATTGTAGTTGTTGGGTTTGTATAGGAATTGTTCAAGTCAGCAAGAGTTATTTTATGTCACTTGAAAAGTTGTCAAGCTCACACATGTTATTTGTTGGAGCCCTTCTATTGTAAATAAAAGGTGATGGAGACTCATTTTAAGCATCCAAAAGTGCAATCAAATCACAAAGATGACTTATGTTTTTTAGGTTTTAACCCTGTACAGAAATTACTGGCAGACAAATTCTAAAAACATAAAATAAATAATGACGATAAATAAAACAAATACAAAGATATTTCCCCTTGATCCCAAAAATAGGACTACCAGATTGATTTTTCATTATGTTCCTTTCAATGTTACAATACATAGATATACATCCGAAGCATTCATGAACCCCAATCCATTAACACTAGATTCGAACATAACTGTAGTTCCCTTGATTAGATCTTCAAAGTACCATGGGAAGAAAACCATCATTCCCAAAACCATGTGCGAAACCTATGCACAAAACTATAGGTAGGTCCACCCACCTAATATAGGGTCCAAAAAAAAATTCACAGGGAGCTGCCCCATACCTCGTACAGGGGGGCTACTGCCCCCTGAAACCCCCTCACGTGTTGCGGCTAGTCATGGAAAGAATATAACACACACTCAACATTCTCCCATTTGTTGTTTTCTTTTCCACACAGGGGGGAACAAGAGATCTTAGTCATTGGTCCATCCCTGCAACACCCATTGTTTCTCTACACCAAGAAAAATTCTCAATGCTCACAAACTTCGTCAATGCATCTGCATCATTCTTTAAATTGTCCACCTTCACCAACAAAACCTTTTCGCCCTCAACCATATCCATCACAAAGTGATACTGAAAATCAATGTGCTTTGTCCTTAAATGATAAGCAACGTTCTTTACCAATAAAATTTCACTTTGGCTATCATAGTGTATCCTTATATCTCATTGTACTAACCCCATACTGAACACAATCTCTGCAACCAAACCACTTCCTTCCTTGCATGAGTCATTTCCCTGTATTTTTCCTCTGTAGTTGAAAGTGCCACTACAGACTTTCTCTTGATCATTCAACTGACTGCTTCTCTAAATAGATTAAACACATAACCACTTGTAGACCTTCTCTGATCTAGATCTCCAGCCCAATTTACATCAACACAGCCATGAATGTCTAAAACTTTGCCAATCCCGGTCTTCCTTGGTAGCATAGACCATAATCACTAATGCCACGCAAAGACTTGAAAATCCACTTCACTAATGTCCAATGCTCATTCCTTGGTTTTGACATAAACCTACTCAATACTCCCACTGCATGTGCAATGTCTGGTCTAATACAGACCATTTCATACATCCGGCTACTGACTGCACTTGCATATGGAACATGAGACATGTCATCTTCCTCTTCTTGTGTCTTCAAACACTGTTAAATAGGTAATTTTACACCTACAGGAATAGGAACCTTCACCAGTTTACTATCATGCATATTAAAGCTCTACAGTATTTTTTCGACATACTTCCTCTAGTTTAACTAGAGCTTCCTCTTTGGCTGATCTTGTTTAATTTCCATGCCCAAAATATAGTTTGCAGCACCAAGATCCTTCATGTCGAATTTGGAGGACAATTGGGTAAATGTATCAAATTTGTAATACCACATCCTTGGTGATTGTTTTAACCCATACAAAGCCTTTTTAACCTGCATACTAGTTCTTTCTTTCCCTCCACCACAAAGCCTTCATGTTGTTTCATGTAGATCTCTTCTTCTATATCCCCATGAAGAAATGATGTCTTCACATCCATCTGTTTCTACCTCAAAATCAAAAGCAACAACAATAGATAAATGTAATCTAATAGAAGCTACCTCGGCAACAAGAGAAAAAATATCGCCAAAAACAATTCTTGGCACCCAGGAATAACCTTTTGCTACTACCCAAGCTTTGTATTTCTCCACCTTGCTTTCTGCATTCATCTTCTTCTTAAACACCCATTTTCTTCCAATGGGTTTCCTTCCAGTTGACAACTCCACTAGATCCCAAGCCTCATTTTTATCCAATGATACCATTTCATCAACCATGGCCTCTTTCTAGAGTTTACCATCCTCTGAATCTACTGCCTCCCTAACAGTTCTAAGATAATCATTAGTAATAGATAAAGAAAAATTTGAACAAAAAGCAAATGGATTGGTATTTGGCTGCCTTATTTCTCGAACTGATCTTCTCACGGCTGGAGTTTGTGGCTCTTCATCTTCTGATTCATGTTCTCATGTAGAGTCTAATTCTCCCTCCTTTAGCTCAAACTATATCTTCTCAGGTTCCTTTGGTAGAACTTCATGTTTAATAACTTCTTTCACCTTTCTAAACACCACATCTCGGTTATACTATCTTCTTTCTTTCTAAGTTCCAAAGCTTATAACCTTTTAAACCATCCTTATACCCAATAAAGATGCATCTTTCATATTTACCATCCTATTTGGTTTTTTTCTCCTTTGGAACATGTACATATGTATCACAACCAAATACCCTCATATGTGAAAGAGAGGGTTTCTTACTAGTCCATACCTCATGTGGAGACTTATCCTCCAACGCTGATGAAGGTGATCTATTAACGAGGTAACCTGCAATCTCCACCACCTCTGCCCATAATTCTTATCCTAACTTAGCACCACTAAGCATGCTTCTTGCCTTTTCCATCAACATCCTGTTCATTCTTTTTGCAACTTTGTTTTGCTAAGGTGTGTATGGAGTAGTCTATTGATGTGTTATACCACACTTCTTATAGAAATCTTCAAATTCCTTCTTACAAAACGCTCCACCATTATCTTTCCTCAACACCTTTATCTTCTCTATTTGGTTTTCCACAAGAGCCTTAATTTCTTTAAACCTCTCAAAGACTTCAAATTTCTTCTTAATGAAATAAATCCATGTATTCCTTGAGAAGTAATCTATAAATGATACATACTACATAGACTTACCCAATAATGGAACCGACACAGGTCCAAACACATCACTATGCACAAGCCTAATATCCCTTTCACCCTTTTAGCACCAGAGGGGAAACTCACCCAATTCTGCTTCCCCTATAAACAATGTTCACAAAAATCGAAATCCAGAGAGAAATTAGACATACCTTATACCATACCATTACCATGAAGTATTCAAAGGCCCTTCTCTCCAATATGTCCAAGCCTTTGATGCCATAGCATGGTCTTTTCTCTAGAGACCGCTAGATTTCTGCTCCACTTTCAGGAACCATATAAATATTGCACCTATCAATAACAATACTGCCTAGAAGCTTGTACATAGTTCCAATCCAAACTCCTCGCAATAATACCAGTGCTCCCCAAACCATCTTGCAAGTCTCTTTCTCGAGCACTTTTTTTATGCCTACATCATACATATTGCTTGCATAAATCATATTTTTGGCCAATTCAAGAATATCTAGAACACCCATAAGTGTTTTAATCCTTCCACCTTGAACCTTCATCTTGAATTTTCCTCATTCGATGATTGTGGCCTTCCTTTCATACCGTAAGAAGACGTCACCACCATCATATTTTTCATACTCGTAGAACCAATCCCTATGGGGAGTGAAGTGAAAGGATGCACCTGAATTAATCAACCATGCCTTATGATCTACATGTGTACTTGAAGAAGAAGCTAAGTACACATCCCCACCTTCATCTTAGGTGGTTTTTTCCTATATAGAAGGAGCATCATCAGATCCCTTTCCTTTCTCAGGAGCTTTAAATCTACAATCCCTTTTGAAGTGCCCTTCCTTTCCACATTTCCAACCTACCTTTATAGGTTTTCCTAGAGATTTAGATCTTCCTCTAGATTTAGATCTCGTACTCGAGGAATTATTTTTATTTCTGTTCTGGGACCATCCTCATACACACAAGGCATCTCCATTCTGGCTCTCCATATTTTTCTCTCTCATCTCCTTCGACAACAAGGATGAGACTATTTCATTAAACTTCAAGGTAATTGTATTGTTACCTATGACAACAACCAGACTATCCCACGAAATTGGTAGAGAACGCAACAAACTGATGCACTTATCTTCATCTCAAATTTTTATATCAACAGGTAACAACTAGCTTACCACAATATTAAATGCGTTCAGATGCTCTGTCACTAAGTCTCCATCATTCATGCTCAGGTTATACAACTTTTTTCGCAGGAACAATTTGGTCACCAGAGACTTAGATTGGTACAAATTCCTTAAATTGACCCATAAAGTCTTCATCGTAGCTTCCACTGATGCATTCAACAATACTGAATCTGAGATACACAATTGTATTGTGCCCTTTACCTTCTGATCCAACTTCGCCCAGTCTTCTACTGACATTGTCGTTGGTTTAGTACTTGAATCTACCATGATCCATTGATCTTTATCCACCAGTAGATCCTCCATATTGAGTTTCCACAACTCAAAACTCTAACCATTAAATTTCTCGATCTTTATCTTTCCACTTCTCACCATCTTCTTTGATCCCACAAATCTCCCACTAAACAAGGTGTACCAGAGGCCCGAGCAAAACTCTTCAGCAGCAAAGGCATCCCCTTGAAGCTAAAACAATTCTGATAACAAATGTAGGTTTTAACCCCATATAGAAATTAACTATAGACAAATTCCAAAAGCATAAAACAAACAACGATGAGGATACAAAAAAAATACAAAAAGATTTTCCCCTAGATCCCAAAATCGGGGCTACCAGATTGATTTTTAATTATGTTCATTTCAATGTTACAATACATATATATACATGCCAAAGCATTCATAAACCCCAATCCATTAACCTTGGATTAGAACATAACCGTAGTTCCCTTGACCGGATCTAGAAAATACCATGGGCATAAAACCATCATTCCCAATACCATGTATGAAACCCATGCACAAAACCATAGGTAGGTTCACCCACCTAATGTAGGGTCCAAAAAAAAAAAATCCTGGGGCATTGCCACAAATCTCGTACAGGGGGGCTACCACCCCCTGAAATCCCCCAGCAGGGGGTTATGACCCCCTACTGCGCCATGCGAAATGAACAGGGTGTCTATTGTTCCCCCTATGACACCCCTACGCGTGCAACTAGTCGTGGAAATAATTTAACACACACCCAACATGTTTGGGCCGTAGATCCTAGGAGCAGACTTTAGTCAAGATTTAAGGAGAATTTTATGCTTTCTTAAGACTATCTAAAGGCTGAGTTGGATCAGATTGCAGGCCGAGTTGATTGGGCTAGGTTCTAGATTGTTTTGAGTGTGTTTGGGTGGCCTTTCTCTACCCATAGTTCCTTTTATTGTTGCAGACCTGGGCTGAGACATGTATTTTCCCATGGATAGGGCCGAAAGGCCCATAAAAAATAGATATTCATCTACTTAGGGAGCCACAAACCTTCCTTAAGCTCGATGATTGAGTTGAGAGGGCCGAAAGGCTTAACTGTGGGTGGATACTAGCTCTAATAGCCAACAAAGGAAGGAGGAGCAGGGAATGAGGAGGCCATAGGTGTAGAGAGGCATATGATGCAATTTAGAAGGCTTGATGTGGACTATAGTTGTTCCCTAACCAAATCACAGAGTTGCAGCACTGAGACACCAGACCTAAGGTATGTGAATGAAGTGTTTGAGGTTGACTGATTGCTAGTTGGATAGGTCCAAATTTGGAAAGATGTATTGGAATCCTTGTGGATTGTTAGAGGGAAACGAGAAAGGGTCTAAGAGTATCCTTATAGAAGTGGACAAGAGGGAAGTTGGACAACTATGAGTTGGGTGAAGTGTGGGTAGCTTAAGTATCTCCTTGATGGATAAAGGAGGCTACCGGAGGAGGCAGCTTAGAGGTCAAGGTTTGTCCAGCTAGAGGAGTGAAGTTGACAACCCGTGTTCATCATTAGAGAAGTGATATTTGATGGTGATAGGTAGAAACCCTCCATCCCTATGTTATTCTTCATTAGAGAAACACAAGAAGACAATAGTGGGAAGAAGAGCCTGAGTAGCTGAGGAGCAGCAGCGGGTAGTTGTGAGTTTCTTACAAATGGAGTTGTGAACAATTCAATAAGAGTCTCAATGTGTTGATACATTGATGGAAAAACGATTAATGTGAAAGAAATTAGATAACCAAGATTTAGTGGCTAGATGGACTTGTAGCATTGGTAGAGGCAGGCGCTATGAATTGGGAGTGAACGACCCATAGGTGTACATGATATGAAAAATAAGTTGTGATCATGCGCTACATCATCTAGACCGTCAGATTATCTTGTATTTATATTATTGTACCATTGGATATTTGAGTGCCATTATCCCTGGTGTGGGAGCCCTAGACCATTGTATTATTCAATTGCATTAATATAACAAATATTTGGTAAAAATTTGTGTATATTTTGTGTATATTTTGTTGTTGTTTATATTCCATTTTGCAAAGTAGCTTCATTGTGATTCTTGATTTGGTAGCGTCTGTGATCTAAGATTCTATCTTAGACACTAGAATCGTGGAAAAATAACATGGTATCATAGGGTGTTTGAGATACTTTGAAGAGATAGTGAATCAAAGTGTGCACAATGAAATACAACTTAAGAGGGATCTGGTCACATTATAGGTGAAGGGATCACTAAAATGTCAAAGCTACAAGTTGGTCTCCAATATGAGGAAAAGTTGGAAGGTTTGTCCAATTATAGTCCATGGAAGGAAAGGAAAAAGTTGGTCTTGCAGGACAACAGGATCTAGAAGTTTGTTGAGAAAGCCATCAAGAAGCCAAATGACCGTAAGGAGCTGGAAATGTATGAAGAATTAGATAGGAAGGCGAGATTGATCATCCTAGATGGTGTGAAGGACTCCTTAATACCTCATTTTTCCTAGTAGAACCTTGCGCATGAGATGTGGATGG
Organism: Pinus taeda; assembly: GCA_000404065.3. Lineage (NCBI taxonomy): Eukaryota > Viridiplantae > Streptophyta > Pinopsida > Pinales > Pinaceae > Pinus > Pinus taeda. Next base: position 7,406 of record APFE030127252.1, on the reverse strand, counting down.
CTCTTAAGATTTTGTTCTAGAATAAGAATGAGAACCGAGTCCTGGTATTGGAGGATAAGTTGAAGTCTGCCAATATGATGCAGGGTGGAGTGACTTCATATATGACAAGGTTGTCTCAGGTCAAAGATGAGCTTGATACTGTCGGTGTGACTATTTTAGATTTTGATATGGTGAGGATTGCTTTGAAAGGGTTCACTGAGGAATATAAGCCCTTCATCAAGGGGATCATAGCTAGAGAGAATTTTCATCTGAAGTAAAAGGTTTTAGATGATGATGTGGCACTTCTAGCAAGAATGAAGGACAAGTAGAGGAAGGACTTGAGTAAGATGAAGTGTTTCCACTATGGTGAGATGGGTCATTTTTTTATGAGATGTCCAATGAAGAAGAGGACGGGAGATGACGAGAGGAAGAAGGGGAAGAAGGTCGTCGGTGTTGCCACTTCTGCCAAAATATATAATCTCTCTAGGAGATTGAAGAAGGAGGAATTTGCATTGATCTCTCATTTCTTGTAGGGTACCATTGATGAGGCTGCATGGTACGTGGACAATGGAGCATTGAAGCATATGACAAGATCACATGATGTATTTAAGACTCTAGTTGACTCGAAGTTGCACATGGTGGTGGGCGACAAGAGTTAGAAGGAGATCCGAGGATCGGGAGTTGTGCCATTAGAAATGGAGTAAGGACAGGTGATATAAGTCTAGAATGTATTATTTGTACCATGACTTAGATATAGCGTGATGCTTGTCTCAGCAATCAAGCAAAAGGGGTTTGAGGTCTTGTTCTAGAGTGGGGAGGCAAGACTCAGGACCAGAGGCTCTAGCTTTGCATGTGTTGTTAAAAGAGTTAGAGGGCATGGTCTGTATAGGCTAATAGGCAAGCCTATGGATCATGGGAAGAAGAAGGAGGAGGACCAGGTACAAGTTAATAGAAACAAGTGTAGTTGCAGGCAGGCCTGGAATTTCAAATCCTCTCTGCCTGTCAAAGGAAATTTGTTGACGTTTTTGTATTTTTCATGCCCTTCATTTTACGTTCTACACAAATTTGCGAATGCCAACCTCCCTTTATCTTGAAACTCTCTTTCAACTACTTTTGCATCTCAATTTTCATTAATCTTCCTCTAAAAGTGCCTTGTTTTTCCTAAGTTAGCATAAACGTGTTAATTCTTGCAATTTTATTTCATAGTAATACCTTTTGTTTAATTCTCTCTCTTTTTAATCATATAGTCTCTTATTTTCAAATTAAAAGAATAAGTTATTTCATTCTCAGATTTATTTTATGTTATAAAATATTTGACATTAAAAATTATTTCAATTTGCAAAGTGGATTTAAGGATATAGATTTTGTTATTCATATGATAACATTTTACTTATATAATGAAAAATAATTAGACCTTAATTCCATTAATTTTTATATCTTTAAATTTTATATGATTTTAATTTAGTATATATATGTGTGTGAGAGAGAGAGAGAGAATTGAGAAAGAAAAAAACTACTAAGGCTCATACTTAATGCTTTTGACTAAAAGATATCAGACATCCATAATTTATTATTAGTCTATCCATAATTTTTATTTTTTATTTTTATTCATACAAAGCATTATAAATTCTTCAGACTTTTGAAAATATAAGCAAAACAACTAATCCTTACTACTTATTTAAAATTTATGTGTTATAATTATATTAAATTGAACTTCAATTTCATTTAACCATTAAAACAATTAATTTATAAAACAACCTAAAATATATTATAACTAATTAAATCAACATTAAACCTAAAAAAACAATTAAATTATTTTAAAAAATACACAATAGCATTTTGATTTTTTTTTAGATAAGAAAAGCCTCCAAGCTCAAGTGCATACCACTCACTGAAACGACTAATTTTTTATTAACCTCAAACAATGTACATTCATAAAACTCATAAAACTAGCCGCCTCAATCAAACATACACCCTCAACAATCACATTGGGAGTAAGTCCTAGCATTTCTTTAACAAGTCAAAAACATTTCAAAATACTTCAGTGCTTTATTGCACTAACAGAAACGATGTAAACTATAGACATTTTAAACCCTGGTTGGGCATGCCAGTGGGATCAGGATGGCCTCTCAACTCTTGAGGAAGTGTGAAGTGCATAGATACACTTATGTCAATAAATTTAAAGTTTGTGTGGATTCAATACTATTAGTATGAATGCTACCTCAATCCATTTAAATTTGAATATCTGAAGTTTCAAAATGCACATGACAAGTTCACACAAATAAATAACATATCAAATTTGGAATTTGATATATGTAATCAATCATATTATTATATAATAATCATTTTAAAAACTTATAATCATATGGAGTCTTTTTAAAAGATTATTCCAGAAAGTTTTTAGTTGAGATAACAATTTGGTTATTAGGATTGTACAAAGTTTGAACCCTTAACCAATTTAGTTATAAACACACAAACTCTAACTAGAAATAATTATGGGTGTTATACGACATTGCATTATACAACAAATTAACATGAATTGTATAGATAAAAGTCAATTGCATTCGGTTTCCAAAAATAAAAAATATTTTACCAAAATTTTTATGAGTATTCCCAGTTATAGAGCTTGAGAGCGGAGAACAATTGTTGGAAACCTGAATTCCCAGTGATAAATATTCAATGCAATTATGCTTTATGGCAGAGCTGTGGATTTAATACAGGTAGGCTGGAGAGATTGAGAGTGCAGCCAATTACTTGTATTTAAACTTATGCTAAGTGGAAATAACTTAAATGGTATTGGTATTATAATTTTTGACGGTTTAAATTTGAAATTAGACGTCATTCTGACAGGTTGCAGATATAAAAGAGACCTCATATCTGACGGGTTAAATTTTTAGCTTGCAGGCAAATACATCTTGAAACCCAAAATACATCTTACAAGACATCAAATTCCAGGCCTGGTTGCAGGCTTTACAGGAGAAGGTACAAGTTCTAGAGAAGAAGGTCCATGTTCTAGAAGCTCAGAGGGAGTCGAGTTTTAGAGGGAGCTTACGGGTTTAGAGAAGAACCGTATGATTATGGAAGCTGTCTGTGCCATGCTCCATGATCAAAGACTTCTGAAGTTTCTATGGGTAGATGATGTAACAATTCCTGATGTGGAGGAACCTATGGATACTATTTATACACCTGAGCCTTCCTCTTCTAGGAAGAGGCCTACATGGCTTAGGGGGCTACTTGATGATGTTGAAGGACATGCTGCACCCCAAGGAACCTTCCGTGAAAGTAAGAAACCTAACTGGTATCAGGGATACCTAACCATCTTGAGCACAATCATACAAAATAAGCCTTCATCATTCTCAGATACCGTCAAGCATCAAGTATGGAAGGATGATATGACCGAAGAATATGAGTCTATTATAAAGAATGACCTCTGGGAAATAGTTCCCAGACCCCAGGACAAGACAATTGTCACTTCTAAATGGCTTTACAAGATAAAGCATGCAGCAGATGGAAGTATGGAAAAGTATAAGGCTCATATTGTTGCTCGTGGTTTCTCCTAGAAGGAAGGTATAGACTATGATGAGATATTTGCACTTGTTGCCAGATATACGACCCTTCGCTCGATCATAGCCCTTGCGGCTTCACAAGGATGGAACCTACATCAAATGTATGTCAAGACTGCATTCTTACATGGTTTGATCAAAGAAGAGGTCTACGTCGAGCAACCCGGAGGATTTGAGATTTATGATCGAAAATCTCATGTATGCAGGTTGAAGGCTCTCTATGGGCTGAAGCAAGCACCCCAAGCATGGTATGAGAGGATTGATAGCTACTTGATGAAGCTGAGATTCACTAGGAGTGAAACTGATGCTAACTTTTACCTTAAGGTTGAAGATGACAAGCCTCTCATACTGGTGCTGTATGTGGATGACCTATTTTTAACAAGTGCAGACCCTCTCATTCACAAATGTAAGAGGGAGTTGGCTTCTGAATTTGAAATGAAGGACCTAGGACTTGAAGTGTGGCAGAAGCCAAGGGAAATTTTCCTATCTCAAGGAAATATGTGGTGTAGGTTCTAGAAAGATTTGGTATGGTGGACTGCAAGCCTGTAACTACCCCGACGGAGCTTGACTTCAAGAAGTTAAGCGGTAGTGTTGCTAGACCTGTTTTACGAAATGCCACTCAGTATCGACAACTCGTCGGAGCATTCATGTTCTTAGTGAACTCCTGTCGAAATATATGCTTCACAGTCAACACGTTGAGTCAAAATATGGTTGAACCTCACCACATACATTGGATTGGTGACAAGAATCTGTTGAGATATCTTCGTGGCACACTCACTTATGGGTTAAAATACACTGCCAAAGATGTGAGACTACTTGGATACACTGATGCTGATTGGGCAGGCAATGTGGAGGACCGTAAGAGCACTTACAGGTGCTACTCCTCCTTGGGATCTGCTTTGATATCCTGGATGAGAAGGAAGCAGAATTCGGTGGCTTTGAGCACCGCCGAAGCAGAGTATATTGCTGCTAGCATGGCCTCTTGTAAGGCAATCTGGTTGCAAAAGCTTTTCAGTGAGTTGTTTGGATTTACATTGGATACCACCGTGATCCTATGTGACAACCAGAGTGGGATTCGTCTGTCAGAGAATCCCGTATTTCATGATCGCTCCAAGCATATCGATATCAAGTATCACTATATTCGAGATATGGTGCAGCGGGGAGCTATCAGGCTCCAACATATCAATACAGATGAACAGGTTGCCGACATTCTGACAAATCCCCTAGGGAAAGTAAAATTCCTGACTTTCTGAGAACAACTTGATGTTGTTCAAAGACCCTCTGATGAGGGTCCTGTATGATGTATTGAGCTCTAGGAGCTCCGGTGGGTTGCGAGGTACTTCTTGGAGCGACATATGACCACAGGGTGATTCACTACATGTACATGTATACCCCGTGGTGATTATGTAGTAGGATGATTGGTTCTCCTGTGAGGTATGGATGATGTGTTCTCCACGATGACTATGTAGCAGGATGATTGGTTCTCCTATGAGGTCTGGATGATGTGTTCTCCATGACGACTCTGTAGCAGGATGATTGGTTCTCCTGTGAGGCTTGGATGATGTGTTCTCCATGGCGATTGTGTAGCAGGATGATTAGTTCTCCTATGAGGATGGGATTGATTAAGTTCTCCTGTCAAGGCATCCTACCCATGCAGTCTAGGAATCATGAGAAGTACCTCTCATCTGATCAATGAGCAGGGAAATGAAGTTAGGGACCATAGTAGTATTGATGGACACATCGTTGTATCTACCGTACTCCCTATGCTAGGATGACCTTCATTGATCTGGGACCAGTGGTATGAGTTGTACCCACTATGACGCTGACTTTGGGTTGGTTGAGACTGGTCTGGGACCAGTGGTACATACTCTTAGACTGACCTCAGGTCAGTGCAGTACTTGTCTAGGGTCAGTGAGAGTGGTACATACTATGACGCTGACTTTGGTTCAGTTGAGATTGGTCTAGGACCAGTGGTACACTCTCTGAGACTGTGATATTGGTCTGGGACCAGTGGTAGGAGTGGTACCTACTATGACGCTGACTTAGGGTTGGTTGAGACTGGTGGTACGCACTCTAAGACTGACTTTGAGTCAATGGAGGATGATATTGGTCTGGGACCAGTGGTAGGAGTTTTACTCACTATGACGCTGACTTCGGGTTGGTTGAGACTGGTTTGGGACTAGTGGCATACTCAGAGACTAACTTTGAGTCAATATGATACATCCTCGATCATTTCTTCTTCTTCATAATTCAGACAAAAGCAGAGCAGAACAGAACAAAGAAAAGCAGAACAGAACAGAACAAAGCAAAGCAGAGCATAACAAAGCAGAGCAGTACAGATCAATACAAGGTAGAACAAGACAAAGCAGAACAGGCAGAATAGAGCAGAGCAGGGCAAGGGTCTGGCTGTACAGGGCAATGCATTTGATGGATGAATAGTAGTGACTGACAGAGAGATTGCAGATGAAGTTCTCCCTAGTTGAAAGGGAGTGTTAAAATTGGCAACTAGGGCCAAACTTCATGTGGGTCATCTTATTCATGGTTCATAATATTTTTATTAGATTCCTCTCGTCGAGAGGTGTAGGGTTGATCTAAAAATCATCCGATTCCGATAAGTATTTATGGAGATATGAATTTATTTTGATTATGGAATTATTATCAAGTCGACCTATAACTCATGTAGGCTTAGAAGCCCAACAGTCGCATCTATTCAAACATCAACAATTGTGTATAAATATAGGAGGAATTTTCCTCATTTGCAATCACTCATCTCATCACATCTCTCTCTCTCTCCTCCGCAGAAAAGAGGCTCGTCTCTATTGCGCAAAAAAGAAACTCTCCCTCACACATGTGGAAGGAAGTTGCCGAACCTGAAGTTGCAACTGCAGATCCAAAGTTTGACTAGTGTTGACCATAAAATCTCCTCCTCTCAACTGCGTTGTAGGTTCATCTGGACCTCCTCTGAAGGCTGAATTTTTTTGTGGTGGAATCAAGCTGATCCGACAATCGGTTTGCGAGATATCGACTACCCTAGTTTTGATGATGAAGCCGCTAATGCTGATGTTACTGATCTAGGATTTGCTACTGCTGATATAAATCAGATTTATTGTACTATTTCTCTCTGCTGGATTATTGAAGATAAAAGAATATTTAATCAAAGGGTTTCCCCACACATTGTGGGGTTTGTCCCTGGCTAGCCGCCAACATCTTGTGTTTCTTGTCTTGGCTTGTTTTCTATTGATCGTTTAATATTCTATCTGCACTTTACTTATGCACATGTGATTTCTAATCTATGAATAATAATAAGAAAGAAAAGTAAATTGCTCTAAGCATAGAACATACCATAACTTAACAAGTTTGCCCCACGAAAATCCTTCCAGCGCTTCTCCTAGGCTCTGCGTTAGCCCTACTAGCCTCAGATCAACCCCTAAAGCCTCTACGTCAACACTCTAGCCCTTTATGTCAGCTCTCTGGCCTTCTGCATCACCCACATAGGCTCCTCAGCCTCTGCACAATCACTAGATGCCTCTGCGTAGCTTCTGTTGCCTTTGTGTAGCTTATGTTGCCTCTGCGTAGCTCTAGCTACCTTTGCTAGCTCTAACTGCCTCTGTGTCAGCCTCTTTGGCCATTGTGCTGACCCTCTGGCACTATCTCTGCCTCTTTGCTATGTACTCATTTCCCCTCACTGCAACAGATCACTTGTTCGAATTTTCTCAACAAACCTTGCTCCAGAAAATCGAACTCACTGATCAATCTTGGTGTATCTCCAACTGACCCTCAAGCCTACTCTTATACTTTTCCTGTTGAGTCTTCAACGGTCAAGATTAAGTCTCTAATCAATAGCTAAGATTAGATTTGGCTTGA
>APFE030127248.1:0-27626 GCA_000404065.3 Pinus taeda | reverse complement strand
ATCGTGCCTCAAGAAAGTGATTTGGAACAATTGCCGAGTTCAAACCAATCTACCGGAATTGGACGAGGAAGGGTCAATCTGGCTTCAACCAGAACAAGTTCTAGACACACGATACAAGCACCTGTGCGGCCGCATGATTAAAGAGGTCCTCGTCAAATGGAAAGACACCTCTCTGGAAGATGCAACTTTGAAACCAGCCACTATTCTTCAGCAGTTTCCGCAGCTTCAGCCTTGAGGGCAAGGCTAGTCTTAAGGGGGAGGGCATGTTAGGGTCCCACCCTAACCCCCTTATTTATGTCATGGGATCACGTCATAGTCAAGAGTCAATAAAGCCCATATTAGTATTTGTAAGTGGCTAACCCGCAATTAATGACAGGACCACAGTTAGTTGCAAATGGGCGGTAGTATTAGATAGAGGGTAAATGGGCAGTAGTATTAGATAGACGGTATTAATAAAACCCATGATATTGGCCCGTGGTATTGCATGTATGAGTCATATATAAAGGATAGAGACTCCCTGCGAGGAGTATCATGTCTTGTTTTGTAATCGAGCTCTGCTCTATTGGAGGTTGCCCCCTCGAAGAGGCCTGTGAACATTTCTCTCTGAGTAATAAAATCATTACTATTCTGTGTTCTGGGTATATTTTCTTCGCATATTTTGTGTTCTGGGTATCTTTTCTTCGCATATTCTCTGTTCGGTATTACTTTGCAGGTTAAGAAGCATAACATAAGTAGATGTCTCTACTCGATCTCCTCTCAGCTTCTCTAGTTGTGACTGCTCCACAACCTCCTGAAGTTATTGCACCAATCGTGGCTCCTCCACAATCGTCTGAGACTTCTTCTGGCACTGCATGTTGAGAGGTAATTTACTCTCCCTCTCAACCACCAAGTATCTAACTTTCGCCTTGATCCTCAAGGCTTTGCATGCATTTTGTACTTCAAGTGCATACAGGTTCTTGGCTAGCACATCAATCTGTTTCATATTTCCCACCGTCACGATTTTTTTTGGAAAAAGAGTTGATTTTAAATCAGTGATATCTCCCTCCTTCAAACTGATATATACAATGTACTAAAGCATAATACTAGATTTACTTCTACAACCAATTTAGCAGAAGCTTAATCGAACATGAGCAACATCAATAAGAACACATATAACTGATATGGAGAAATCAAACACAGATATTGATTTTGGGTATTTTTCTGCAAGGAATCCAAATCTGCTATTTGTTTCTGAAAATTTTGTACAAAACTTTTTAGATCTGCTCTGCAAACTCTCGGCCCAAAACTCAAAACTTTGAAATCTCCTCTTCCTGTATATTTTTCTTCCTTGATCACTTGTGCTTTAATAGCATGTAGAAATTTTGTAGAATTTTTCTACAAATCAGCTAGCTCTAATACCTTGTAGAACTTTTTTCTACAAATCGGCTAGCTCTGATATCATGTAGAAATTCCCACTGTAGATCACCTAGTAATGCAATGTACTAAAGCAAAACACTTGATCTACTTCTACAAACAATTTAGCGGAAGCTTAATCGAACATGAGCAACATCAACAAGAACACATATAACTGATATGGAGAAATCAATCACACATAACACAGAAAAATTTACCCGAGGAAAGCCTCAGCCTAAAACCCCAACTCTGTATTATCATACAAGTGGAAATATGTCGGATTACACAAAGCCTTAGCTCGGAAGCTATCCATCTCTCAGTACAATCCCTCTGCTGCTCATAGACAATCAAAAGCTTCTCACAAACCTTCTCCTCTACCCTCCAAGCCTCCTATTTCTATGCATAGTTTTTCCTGGGTTCTCCAGCTGCAACCTGTGTGATTCTCACCTCACACACAACACTGACCTCTGAAATAACTGCACAAACCTGAAGGAGATAAATCATTATCATGGATGAGCTTCCTTTATAGGAAAAATATTCATCCAATTGATAGTACATTGTCCCTTCTCTTATCTCAATTGGGTCTCTGTCAGAACTGACACGCATCAATTATCCATGAGGGAATACTCAGTTATCTGAAAGTAATAGTTGTCACATGCATGCAAACATGAACAAACTATATCTCATTAATTTAACAACTTGTTAAACTAATATAACTGAACTTGACTAAGTTAAACTAAGTCAACTGATCCTCTCAATATAAAATTCATCCTTAATTCCTCAATCAGTGGAGCAAATCAAGAACACATTCCCCAATCAGTGGAGAAATTATTGCATGTTCTCACAAAGACTTCAAGTTTGATTTTCCTTAACTAATTAACTCATGGAGAATTAATTAATTAATATTCAAACTGTTGGTAAGACCAAATTTGAATTTTACTTCCTATTTTAGACCAGGGACTATCTAAAAATAGGAATCCAACTTGACCTGCGAAAAGTAGAACTTCTATTTTTAACACTTCCATTTTTCATTCCCTGTTGCCTAATCCAGCATTGATGCCCAAACTGTTATTTTTAGCAGTGCTATTTTTAGCACTTCTATTTTTAGCAATTTCGTGTTGCCATTTTCCAACAGTTGAATACTAAGTTCCTAAGGTGTTCTCTTCTATGGTGACATTTTATTTGTTTTCTTTATACAGGTCATCTAGCCACATAGTGGTCTCTATCACCAAACTGAAGAAAACTTGTTCGAGTTTCTTGCTTTTATGGGGAAAAATGGCATTGACATTACTAATGTTGAGGTATATGTCATACAAATTATTTATAGTCTACTTTAGTTTATATTCTAGTGTTCATCGTCTTTCATGTCTTATATTATGTACTATATCGTCTTTTATTTTCAGAAGAGGAACTCAGTGTTGATGGAAAGAAGCAAGAATTGTTGAAAGAGGGGAACAATAACATTGGAATGACAAATGCAAGGAGAGAGAGAAGAGAACCAATCTAGTGATACCTTTAAAGCCAATATCTCGCATGAGACACACATATAGACTGATGGTCAGACCTTTAGAGTTGGTGAATTCTCCTGCAATGCCTTGGCAACACATTAATAATGTTTTGAAGTGATGAAACAATATTTCATATGTAAATTGTAGTCCAACCAATATTAAGTTCGAAACTCATATTTTAATACTTGACATTTCATATAATATAATTTAAATGATTAAAATTATTTACATTTGTGCTTGATATTATTTAGTATTGTAATTAACATATGTAACTTTGTGTTTTCAAATTAGATGAACATGCACATTGTATGACATTTTTTTAGTTTAGTCGCAAAATCATACTAATTAATTTATGTTGATTAATAATGAACACATAAAATCAATCTAAAACTAATAAATTAGCAGTTTATATTGATTAATGATGAACATTAATAAAATGAGTATATAATGACTAAATTAGTGCCATATAATGATTATTAATGAAACTAAATGAAAAAATATAAACTACTAAATTAGTCATTTTTATAATGAATATGAAACTGTTAAAAAAAGATAAATGACTACTGTAAATGATAAATTTGTGCTTACAATTGATGACTAAATTTTGCACATATTTGACTATTAGTAGCTAATTTACAATATCTTATAACATGACTGAAATTTAGTCATATTTCTTTTGTCATTGATTAGTTTCAAATGATGACTAAAATTTGCATATATATGACTATTAGTATCTAATTTATAGTATGTTATAACGCAACCAACATTTTGGTCATATTTCTTTGGTCATTAATTGGTTTTCTCGGCTGATTATGTAGTAGTATATTTTGTTGTGTATTTGGTCATTACATTAGGGGAATTTTCATGTCTAAAATGGACCTCCTAAGAAAAATGTACAACCGAAATAAACTTTATAAGAACCAATAAGATTCAAAATGATGATATCAACCATTGGGGATGATTGACTATTTTTGGAGTAAAAATCAATAGATTAATAAAATAATAAAACTACTTTTTCAACTCGCATTTTCAACTCATCTCCCTAAGCTTTTACTCAAATTTCGAGTGGGAGTACTCATTGGTTGCAAAATTTAATTCCTCATCCAAGGAGTAATATCCATGTTACATACTTTCAATGGACCCCGCTACATGAAAAATGATAAATACATGAAAAATTGATTGCAATCACATTTTTCATGTATTTCTCATTTTTCATGTAGTAGGTTCCATCGAAAGTATGCAACATGGATACTCTTTGGATGAGGAATCAAAGTTTTCATCCAACGAGTGTTTCCACTCAAAATTTGAGTAAACCCATCGGGAGATAAGTTGAAAATATGAGTTGAAAAAATAGTTTTTTTCTTTTTTCCCTCAAAAATTTGATTATGTAATCTTATCTTATTTTATTATTTCCACTATTATTTTATAATTTATTTAGGAGGCCCATTTTAGACCTCAAAATTCCCCTAATGATTATGATAATTAATGACTAAATGTACTACTAAAAGATAAAATTGAAACAACCAATTAATGACTAAGCTAAATACGACTAAAAGTTGATTGCGTTATAACATACTATAAATTAGTCATTATTGGTCATCAACTGAAAAATGGTCATTTATATGCAAATTTTAGTCATTTTTTAGTAACTAATTAGTCATTTTGTACTATTGGCATATGGGTTCCATCTCAATAGAGCGGAACTGTTATGCAGGCCATACCCGGAAGGTGAGGAGGCAATAGTGGAAGGATTCAGGTGGAGTGGGAGCAAGGCAGCAATATTATCAATGCACAGGAGCAGCTAAGTGGCATTGGACCTACCCTAGAACCTCAGAATCTCAAAACAACAATAAGACAAAGTAGCAAGCTTGGAAGCCCAGAACAGCGTAACTGTTTATTAATTCATAAGGGGCGATGGGGTAGTGGGCTAGAAGGGGATGTCAACTGGAAAAACTCATAACAGATATTTTGCCAACACATAGTGGAGAAGTATAGCATGGTGAGCCATTCCCAGAAACCCACAATCTCATAACCTTTTTAAAATTGAAATTATTTAAAAGCGTCGGGATTGAAGGCTTCGGGCATTAGAAGAGGAATAGGTCACATTGCGCATAGAACCATTTATAAAGGAAACTGCCTGCAAAACCAAGGATCAAGGGAACCCTTTCTCTATTATTCGATAGGATAGGTGGAAACATATTATTGGTCATAGGTGATGTCAGTGACCGCCCATTGGTAGGTGGACACGTGGAAAATAGTTTTGGTGTTTTCAGGTACCCAAAAGGCCCATATTTGAGTGACACATGGACTTATCATAGGTCGACACGTGGCATGGATGACATAAGCATGACAATCAATCACAATCAACGGCTTGTATCAACTCTCAAGCAATGACGCAGATCGTCTCCAACGTATCAAGTGGTGAGCGACAAAATGAAGGTGTTCAAACATTAACAAATAGGGAGGTCCCGAAAGATGGTTTCACAAATTGAGATCTACAACTCAATTATTTCAGGGGCACTCTCCGTAATTCTAGAAACCAATGAGGGTGGACCCAAGGGTGGCTGAAACCACAAGCAGGTTTCTCAAAGGAGTGAGACACGTCGACATGGACAACTGTGAAGCGACAACCAATCGAAGAAGGCTCGGGAAAGCACACGTCATAGCGAAGGAGTAAAGGTGGTCCATGCCCAAATCCCATAACTTTTTAAGAATTCAATTTAGAAATGTGTCTGGATAGGGAGCTTTGGGCATTAGAGTTAGTGTTTGGAGAACCAAGTGCATGGATCTTTTACACAAGGAAATAGGTCCCTGATAAGACCTTGAAGGGATTAGCACCCAAGTGCTCAATCGTCAGTCACAAGACCCAGTCACATGAGGAAAACCCCCAACCTTTAACAAAAAGGGGCTAAGGACTAAAATAGGTAGATTTGGCAATGTTTTGTTTAATAAAATAAAAGAGGCCCTTGGAGTTTTGTTTAGCAGTAAAGCCAAGTTTGGCAGTAGCAATTTGACAATGGCATGTTAAAGAAATCAACAACCATTTTTGGCAGATCCTTTGGGCTTGTGCATATTACGAGTCAACAAATTTAAAAGTGACAGTTTAAGTGGCACTTGTTTGGCAGCTAAGCCAAATATAATAGCGACATACCAGAGTGCATGGATGAGTTGGCGACCATTTTTAGCAGGATTAAGTCTGATAGCAGTATGGATGGATTGACAGCCAATTTAGTAAAAAAATTGTTGGAACTACCTATTAAGAGGTAGTTTTAGCAGTTTTGAACAAGTTTGGAGGATCGCTAAAATTAGTAAACCTCAGCTAAATATGTTAAAATCCAAAATGATAAAATAAGCAAGAAAACAACAGTTTGACTCAGATATTAAGCCCAGAGCTGCAAATCAAAGACTGAAAACTTGATGAACACATTCAGAGGACTAACTTGAACAAGAAAAAGGCAAAAATAATTTTTCATGCAGAAATTCAAGAAAATAGCAAGAAGCCAAAATTAGTAAAAGGAAAATTTTAAAAGCAAGCCTGAATGAGCAGAATAGATAGACAATGTTTTGAGACAGTGCTTCTGGCACAGCGAGGTGTTGGTATGGTGATGTTGATGTAGGTTATTTTTGAGTGCTGGTTGCGGTAAAATTATTTTTGAAAGCAGAGATGGCATTCATGGCTCTAGTGTGAAAATGGATAAAAGATGAACCATGTACTGTCTAGCAAGTTGTAGCTTGGAAATTAGGGGTTGGTGCTCCTTACAATGGTTGCTAGTAAATAGTTGGGGTTGTAGCTCCATTCAATTGTAGCTGATAAATCATGGAGTGCAGTTTCCTACTGGTTGTAGCCATAGAATTGTAATAGTAAGTTGTAGCTTTCCCTATGAATGAATTGAAGTGTAATTTTTAAAATTTGCTTGTTCTTTTTTTTTCCATTAAGACTGTTGATTCCTGTTATGCTCAGTTAAATTAATTGCTAAAGTATTTAATGGTGTCCCAATATTCTTGTACAAAGTAAAAGAAAGTTTAATTTGGTAAAAATTATGACAATACTGATTCACCGCCCCCCCCCCCCCAAGAATTGTCCGGGTTTCCAACAATTGGTATCAGAACCAATTACTTCAGATTATTTTAATGGCTAGAAGAAAGATCAAGTAACGTGAAAAACTAGGAAGGAGGTTTTACCAACAAGGCACCAATGTTTAATGGAAAAAACTATGTGTTTTGGAAAGTAAGGATGATGACCTACATTCAATCATTTTGAGCTGATGTATGGGATGTTGTGGAAGAAGCATATCAAATGCTTCCATCATTGGTTACTAGAGATCAAAAGTTGGAGTTTAAATGCAATGCTAAGGCAATTTTTGCTCTGCTTGTTGGTCTACCTGAATTAGATCTTATCAATGTAATGGATTGCACATCTACCAAAGCTATCTGAGATAATATGAGCAACTTCTACGAGGGAGACAACAAGGTAAATAAATCGAAACTTGAAGGTTACATGATGAAATTTGAATCTCTAAGAATGCATGATGATGAATATATTGCAAAGAATTTTTTGAGAGTTGATGAAGTTGTGAACACCGTAAGAGGGCTTGATGAGCAACTAGATGAATCTCTGGTAATTTGAAAGGTGTTAAGATATCTCCCTAAGAGGTTTAATCCCAAGGTATCAACCATTAAAGAAATTACCAATCTAAGCACTCTCACTTTAGATCAACTTCTTGGAATACTCACTACCTATGAGATGAGAATTTCTAAAGGCGAGTTTGTAGCCAAAGAATCAACCTTCAAAGTAGAAAAGAAGTGCAAGGATGAGCATGATGGTCGATGTTGTGAATCAGATGAAGAAGAAGCCAACTTTGTCAGGAAACTTAAGCGAGGACCAAGTAAGTAAGATACCTTTTAATTGTTTTAATTCTGGCAAAGTTGGTCATTATGCATCAAAGTGTCCTAAAAAGAAGAAGAAAGATTATGATCCTAAAGAAAATTTCAAGAAAGTTCAAAAGAATAGTAAGAATGCCAAGAAGAGAGGTTTTTATGTTCAAGAAAGGAGCTCCTCAGAAAGTGATCTTATCCAATCTTTAGACGAGGACAAATATGATGAGAGCCCCACATAATTTATGCTGATGGACATAGAAATTTTGCAAGTCTAGGCTATTAATTCTGATGATGAAGAAAGAGAAGTAGACCTCAAAGGAGAATTGGTAAGTATTGATGAAATAGAAAGGTTGAGGAAGAAAAATAAATTCCTAAAGGACTCTTTGACAAAAGAAAAAGTTTAGGATGTGGAGTCATTACTCTTGCAAATAGAAGGTAAGAAGATTTAAGAATATGTGAACCAACAACTGAATGAAAAGGTTCAAGCATGTGAGAAGACGAAAAGAGAAGTCATGTTGTTGAGGATGGATATGGAGAAGGCTAAAACACAACTCAATTTTAAACAAAAATTCAGTAAAGTAATTGAGGATTTAAATGAGATATTGGAGGCTCAACATGTCTCTAAAGATCACAGTGGTCTTGGCTTTGAAGTTGAGTCCAGCACAACATATGAAATAAAATGTAGAAAGGAAATTACCTTTGTTCCTGAATCTAAAGAAGGGCTTGCGTAGCAGAGAAAGGGAGACATGCAGCCTAAGAATCAGGTCCATAAAAATCAACATCGGAAAAACAAGAATGATGGCCAAGCAAATAGAAGTGCCCAGAATTTAGTCTAGCATGGAAGACAATATCTTAGGTACAATGATATTTTCCCAGGATATTGTTTCACATGCACTAACTATGGCCACAAAGCAGCAAATTGCAGAGGTAATCTGTCATACATGAAGCTCATATTCATAAGAAGGTTTCAACAAAGGAAAAACAAACCTAGATAAAATAATTATTTTTCTCCTCTGAATTATCATGTACAATATTTTAAGTGTCAAAATTTTATGCATATAGCAGTCAATTGTAGGCTTAAGGAAAAGAATACAAAGTCAATAATTGAGCAAATTGAACAAAATCACAAAGTGTGGAAAGAAAAGGAGAAATTAGAGCAATGTGATATTTCTTTGTACACTCATAATGGTGGGAACCATTGGTATGTGGACATTGGATGTTCCACACATATGTCAGGAGGCAGAAGAAATTTTTTGAAATGGAAAATAGTTGACAACGGTAATGTGACTTTTTGAAACAATGCTCCTAGCAAAAGAATTGCAAAAGGAGTGGTTGATCTATCAAATGGAAAAGGTAAAGCCAAAAATATTTTATATGCTGACAGGTTGAAGCATAACCTACTTAGTGTATCTCAGATGTGTGATCAAGGCTATGATGTGATTTTTAAAGTCAAAACTTGTCAAATCAATTCCACGGGTACAGGTGAGATAGTTGTTGAGGTTGTGAGAACATGCGATAATGTTTATGTGCTCATACAGAAGACCGAAACATGTTGCTTATCAAAGATAAATGAGAGTTTTTTATGGCACAAAAGGCTTGTACATCTAAACTTTGATCAAATAGTCAAGCTAAGCAGGAAGAATATTTTCAAGGACTTTCTCAAGCACCCAAAACTAGAGAATACAATTTGTAAATATTTCCAACTTGGAAACAAAGCTTGACTTCCATTCAAGGCAAAGGAGAACTCATCATCAAATCCATTGCATCTAGTACACATGGATATGTGTGGATCATTTGAACTCAGTAATCCATAGGTAAATTATGTTTTATGCTAATAGTTGATGATTTCAACAAGATGATATGGGTTACCTTCCTCAGAGAGAAATATGAAGCTTTTGAGAAATTTAAAGAGTTAAAATCTATGGCTGAGAATGAAAGTGATTACAAAATCAAAATCATAAGGTTTGACAATGGAGGTGAGTTCACTTCAAAAGAATTTGATTAATTCTATAAAAAGAATAGCATCAAAAGGAAGTTTACAATGGCAGATACTCCCCAGCAAAATGGTGTAGTAGAAAGAGAAAACATATTAGTGCAACAGTTAACCAGAGAAATGATGACCAAAAGGAATGTTCAACAAAGGTTTTGGGAAGAATATATTCATACAACAATAGTTATCCTCAACAAAGCTAATTTTAGCTAGAATATTGATAAAACTCCCTATGAGTTGTGGTATGGCGGACCTGCAACATTCAAACACTTCAGAGTTTTTGGTAGTAGATGCTACATCAAGACAAATGATGAAAAACTTAGAAAGTTCGATGCCAGAGCAGATGCAGGCATTTTTCTAGGATACTCACACAATAAAAAGGGATACAGATGATATAATCAAGTCAATAAGAGGATCATCGATTTTATCGATGTAAAGGTGGATGAGCACATTGATCAAGAAGAGAGACATCCCATAAGAATTGGTGCTAATGAACTGGTGAGCATTAGTAGGGAGCATGATCAGTCACCTACAAAAGAAAATGATGAAGAACCCTTTATTCCTCAAGCTAAATATCCCCTAATGTATGTATATAAATGCCACCCAACTAATCAGATCATTGATGAATTAAATATTGGTGTGCAAGCAAGGAGGAAGATGCTAGATTTCCTCACATAGGTACATGTTGCTCTATTGTCCATGAAGGAACCAAAATAATTTGTTCAAGCCAATCAATATAAACATTGGTTAAAGGAAATGAATGAAGAATTGTATAAAATAGAGAAAAATCAGACTTGGAAACTTGTTCCAAGGCCTACTAACAATAATGTCATTGGCACAAAGTGGGTTTTCAGGAATAAATTAAAGGATCGTGGAGAAGTGGTAAGACACAAGGATATGTTGTTATTCAAAGGCTATGCTCAAATAGAATGTTTGGATTTTTATGAACCTTTTTCTCTTGTTGCTAGATTAGAAGAAATAAGAATGTTTTTGGAATTTTCTTGCTTTAAAAAATTCAAAATCTATCAAATGGATGTCAAATCTTCTTTTCTCAATGGATAGCTACAAGAGGAAGTCTACATAGAATAGCCAGAGGGTTTTGAACTGACATAGAAACGATATTATGTTCATAGACTTAAGAAGGATTTGTATGGTCCACTACAAGGAAAATACATTTTAGCGGAGCTTATAACAGAGGCTTTTAGTGATATAAAATTGGCAAAAAAAAAGTCAAAAAAATATCCTCTAAAACATGTGTTTGTGATGGCAGATGTTTTAGCAAATATTATAATGGAACGTCATCACAACTAAAAAAAATCTGCGCAACCAGAGGTTTTAGCGCATATTTTTTTGTAGTGTGTTTGCACTATATATATAAAAGCATTGGGCTACATACATAACTAAAACCATTGAGGCGTTGAATGAAAAGAACACTAGACCTTGAAATGTATACCACCTCGATGCTTATCTATCAAAAAATGCCTCGGGGCATTCTTTTAAGGAACGACACTAGGGCATGCAAAAAATAATTGCAGTCTCGGTGCTTTTGTTTAAACTCAGAGGAAAAATTTATAATTTTACTAGATAAAAAAACTTAAAAAAAAAAAAAATTTATATCAATATATACTACCAAATATATTTACTACCATCCAAATGCAAACTTACATATAAATATAAGTTTCTCATTCTTGTTTTATTTATATAACACACAATTTTTATAAAAATAAAATAAAATTATGATGTTTTTCAATATATTGGGGATATGATCAATCTTTTAATATCATATAAATAAAATGTTATTAATTATTCATGCATTTAAGTAAATTTTTGTTTCGTGTTCATTTAAATTTGTTCTACTATTAAAGTGTGCTTTCTGCACTTTGCATTTTAAAAATTTTAAAAACCGACAAAATAAACTTAACGTTGAACATCACAAACTTTAAAACCATCATTGAAAGATGGAAATCATATTTTGAAGTTTCCATTCTTAAATATCTATATGCATGGACAACAATCATATAAACATGAACCATCTTCAAAACTTGGAGAGAAAGGATACCATGCTTGCACTAAAACCTCAAGAGGAGAAACGATACCATGCTCTAGAGAGGTTTGTGAACTAGTGGTATGTAGAGAGAGTTGTTTATAGATTTTTACAAGGTTTTAGAGGAATTAGACCAAAAAAAATTCCAAAAAATCTCACTAAAAACAACTCATTTACATATTACCAAAACATTAACATTTATTCATGGTTAGTTGGATACAAACCAATAAAATATGATGAGGGAAAAAAAATGAAGCATTTCAAATAAGATGCACAAAACATAATTCAAATGCCCAAACAATATGAACCAACTTATGATGAACGGAGATAAATATTGGGCATCAAATCGTGCTCAATAAAAGTGACAACAATAAAATAATGGAATGCAAGTTCAATAAAAGTGAGAACATCAAAATAATGGAATGCTTTCAGCATGAGTTGACATATTTTTTTGAGTTTAAATCATCCTAGATCTATCTTAACTCTAGATTTACCAAGCGTCCAGAGGGATCAAATCTCTTTTCACTCTAAAAGAGGTTTGTATATGTTTGTATATCAAGATATTTGATCTCTTAGCGCTTGGCAGATCAAGAATTAAGATAGATCTAGGTTGGTTTAATTCCCCCTTTTAAATAAGTTATATTCCACATGAATTCCATGGGTCAATACCATAGGTTCTCAATACTATAGGTCAATACCATGGGCCATTTTTATTTTCATTTTTATTTTTTAATTTTATTTTGAACCTGCTTAAAATGTTTACATTACATTATATTAATTTTTTTATTTAATTTTATTTTTATTTTTTTGTAATTTAACTTAGTGAAAAGGTTAAACATTACATTATAACATATATGGTTAATCTTTTTTTTATCTTATTTTTATTTTTGGTTTTTTGTGAAATTTGACTAAAATCAAAATGTTGTATTGATAATTATAATTACTAATTTTTATTTTATTTTATTTTATTTTATTTATTTCATTTTACTTTTTATTTAATTTATTTCCATCTAGTCAAGATGTCTATGGGCATTCTACATGTTTCTTTGATTTAATTTAGAAGATATAGGAATAAAAATAAAATAAAATACATAATTATAAAAAATTGATTTTGAAATGAGTTGTGGTTTTTGTGCATGTGGTATTAATAAGCCATTGTATTTGCCCAAGGTATTGTAAAAAAAAACCTATTTGCAAGTTAACAATATCCATGATAAAATGATGGTGAATATACATGGTTAAGAAACTTTTTATATTGTAATTTTATTGTAAGAATTAAGTTTTTATGTGCTTATTAATTAAAATTAAATATCGCTACGAAATCATTTTTTACACCATTACATTTCCGCAATACTTTTTTACTTTTAAATTTAATTTAAAAAATGTTTTAAAAATAAATTTAACTAAAATATTTAAATAATAGTTGACATCCATCTTTCTTACATTACACCTAATACCAACACATCATCCTAATACTAAATTGTAAAGCATTTCTCAACTAAAACATAAATAAAAATAACAACAATAAAATAATAAAATACTTGCAACGTGATGAGTTAAAACACTTTTTATTTTATTTAAATAGAATAGATGGCATCTTAGCACTCTTGAGATAAAAAAAATACCATTTTTGCCTAAAATCTCGAAAGGATTCTCAGGTATTTGCACACCACCAAAACATTGGCCTATCATTTTTCTCTCACATTGTTTTATTCATGGTGCAGAGATACCATAGGATTCTATGGGCATTGAAGATTCATGGGGTTCATGTTAAAATTATAATACAAACTGAAAATTCGGCCAAATTATGTATGTCATTAAATTTGTATTTTAAGGTTTTAAATATCTTAAATTAAATAAATTTATATGGTATGAATTAAAATCGACACAGTCAATTCGAGTATTGGGCTTTAAAGAGGGACATATGCCTTCCAAGTACTTGGGAGTACCGTTGGTCAATCATTTAAATAAAGTTGTTTTTTGGAAAGATCTTTTAAAGAAGACTCAACATAAGATAATTAATTGTATTGTCAGGACATTGAATCTTCTGGATTGTTTGACACTGTTGAAAGTAATGTTACAAGCCATATCAAATTATCAACTAGCAATCATGCCAATCCTAATAGCAGTAGCCTCTTGATTTAGATCACTATAGACTAGCTTTTTGTGGAGGGGTGTTGCCAAAGAACGCAAGTGGGCCTTGTTCGGTTGGGACAAATTGGTTGTAGTGAATCCCATGGGAGGATTGGGACTCATAGATCCCCATCTAATCAGTTAGGCATATGCCATGAAATTATGGTGGCTCTGGGTTCAGGGAGGTCCACAACTTTGGAAACACATATGGCAAAGAAAATACCAACCTCTTCCAACTTAGAAGGAGAGACTCAAATTTAATGGCATCATTAAGGGATCAGCCATATGGAACTGGGCTATCAAAGGAAAAGACATCATTCATCGCCATGCATTTTGGGATATCAAAGATAGGAAGAAAGTGACATTTTGGGAATACTCTTGGCAATAATACCCGCACTTAAGCGAGCTTCGGCAATTTCAACCAATACAAAACCTTTCGAAAAGTATCGGGGCACATTCATTAACTGACTTCTAGAAACCCCATGCAGAGAATCAATAATGGAGAGTGTGGAAGGAAAGAGAATATTGGTTAAGTCATAATGATAGTTATCCTTGGAAGGACTTTCAAAAATCATTGGATAATAGACCCATCAGAGCCTCACAACATTAGGATATTTTAAGATGGGGACATCAATCAACAGGTACATTTACGTTAAAAGAAGCATATGAAATACCAGCAGGCATTCATACAGATGACAATACAGCATTGTGGAGGAAATTGTGGGATAATAAGTGTTGGAAGAAATTGGTTATCTTCCTTTGGTTGTTGGCACATGGAAGAACCCTTACATCGGACCGCTTAAGGAGAAAAGGGTAGGAAGGACCATCAGTTTGTTCTCTATGCTTTCAAGAAGAGTAGACAGCACAACATATTTTTTTTATCTACACCTTTGCACACAATATTTGGGATATTATATTGAAGACTTTTCGATACCCCGCACCTCAACCTTGCATAATCATAGATCTAGAACGCAATGTTTTGAAAACAGGTTTCGCAATCTGATAGCCTCACATGCTTGGAGATTGGCCTATGGCTTTGTCCTATGGAACCTCTAGAAAGAAAGGAACCTCGAAGTATTTCATACAAGCGGAATGTTGTTAGTTTACAAGATATTACAATTAAGAATATACATGAGACACTAGCTGCATATTCTTTTGCACAAGAAGAGTGGTCAAATACATGGATAGAGGAGTATACTTTTAAAAATTTTGGATTTACATACAAAAATATTTAACCCTACTCCCCCTCAGTCACTCAAGTTGAGGCATAACAATATCAATATGTTCACTCCTCCATAACATTTCAAAATATTGAGTTTTGATGGAGCATCGAAGGAGAATTCAGGATCAGCATGATACGGAGGCATTTTTCGAGACAAGCTCTCTCGGCCTTTACATGTTTATGCTTGTTATTGTGGTACCACAACAAACAACATAGCAGAATTCCTTAGCCTAGAGAAAGGTTTGAAAATAGCAGTTCGTGAGGGATATAAGTTATTAAAGGCACATGGTGATTCCAATATTGCCATACAATGTCTTCAAAAACTACTACATGTCATTCAAAGGAATAGGTATGCCATAGTTGGTGACAAAATGAGGTAAATAAGAGTATTAAAAACTTTCTTTCGTCCTTCCAATACATTATCCCACATCACACAAAGTGTGAAGGTAATAGGGTGGCATATGTGTTAAGTGACTGGGGCCGCTGCTCACAAGGGCTAGAATGACAAACCATGTTCCAATGTGGCACCTATCAAGGTAATCCCTCAAGTCCAAAGATGCCTTCAATACGACCAAGTGCACGCAGACTAACACCTCTCCGATCACAATTGGAGTTTGAGGTGGAAAGGGTTTGGACCACTACCCGATGGGGGTGCATTTATGGCTAGAAAGGGCTCCAGATCGCATGATTGACATATGCAAGATTATAGTGGATGAGAGGGAGGTAAGCTTGGGAAGACAAGCCAACGTCACCATCTATCTGGAATGGGTTTATGTGTGGCCTCCCCATCGCATATATGATCAACCTCTGAGACATTTGTCAAACCACTTTAAAAATAGGCAAGTGGAGGGAGATGAGCTCTTTTCTGACATTCCTCTGGTTCATAGTTTTTGGCAAATTCAGACATATGCAAGATTATAGTGGATGAGAGGGAGGTAAGCTTGGGAAGACAAGCCAACGTCACCATCTATCTGGAATGGGTTTATGCGTGGCCTCCCCACCGCATATATGATCAACCTCTGAGACATTTGTCAAACCACTTTAAAAATAGGCAAGTGGAGGGAGATGAGCTCTTTTCTGACATTCCTCTGGTTCATAGTTTTTGGCAAATGAATTTGACAATGGAGGAATTTCAAGGAAGTGTGCACATGTTTGGAGTGTTTAATGTAGTTGTTAATATTTGTGGCGTAACACCCACTTGTCTCTCCTCTGTGGTTACTCCTTCAGACAGTTGTTTTGGTTCGTTAAATTCGCAGGCTATGACGGTTTTTTATAAATGCATGGAAATCAACTCAGGGTGGTGAATTTTCAGGAGTGTTTCCATAGCCGCACACCAACTTCTCGTCACTCTTGAATACATCCTATATCCATTGCTGCTCTACAAATTTGAGACAGGTTCTTCAATCGATTTACACTTGTCCTGGTTACCCTTCTCTTGTCACTTCTTCTGCTATCTTGTTTGGTTTTAGTTTGGCATTATGGCTTGTTACTATAGGTGCCCATGTTTTTCGTTCTATTTATCCACAATACAGCAACGGTTCCTTCCTTTAAATTGGTTGTCGTGTTTCATACGGCATCCTCTCAAATCACTGACTCTGCAGGCATATCATTCAGTGGCCCAGTCCTTGTTTGTGGTCTCTGGTACTCGGGAACATTTTCAATTTGTTTTTGATAATTGCCTGGTAACACCACCCCAAATGTCATTCTGCGGTATTCTTACCTATCACTTTTTTGTCTAAAAAATGTCAAACAAATGTTGTTTTCCTAGGGTATGTTCATCCTTGATGATGTCTTTATACAGTATTATTGTCATTAGCTCGCTAGAGCTAGTTTCTACACTCCTGAGTCGATATCCTTCCAACATTGTCGCAATTGGGGTTAGTTTCTACTCACATTCTTTATGTTTGTCCATCCTACCGGGTTCACTGTGTTATGCCTAACCCATCCAAGTCTGCTACAAAAAATTTTCCTTATGGCACCTCGGCTTCGCCAACCTAATCATTGGAGTGGCGCTGCAGGAGCTTCTTCTTCTTGACGTTGACGTCATTTTGGTTCGCATTTTGTGACATACCATTTTGATTATGTCTCTCTTGAAGTTAGGAACAATATTCTTCACCTAGAAGCCAAGGAATTTGGCGACCGAGTTTATTACTCTGAATCTAAAATTAGTGGCACCACCTTTACATGGACCCTGGAGCCAAGAAAATTTCGCAAAAGGAGAATACACTTTCATCGCTCAGTGGCTTTGCACTGGAAATTAGGTACCTTTCTGCTTCACATGGTCAATTGTGACAAGAAAGTTGATCATTATCATTTATTTGCAGGACAAGAGATACAACCTAGATAACATAGTCTCCATATTAACTCGGGTTGAACACTTCATGGTGTTTGATTCCAATTCTAATTCTAGTTCATAGCCTCGCACTCCAACTACCATCAACGCACCAGTAGATAAAGTACCTCAAGACAACTCTAATGTTATTTCTCCAGTCATTGTCTTAGACTAAAAATATTGCATGGCGCCTGGTTTCTTTTTGGTCAATGCTATGTTTACTTCTACTATGTTGTCATGGATATCAATATGGCTTACAAGACTATATGTGCACACGGTTTTCTTTTGTCATCCCAGCAACTCCAATGCATGGAACTCTTAATGGGAGAATTAGTTAGCATGTTACTAAGTGTATCTTGTCTTCTTTTTTTGCGAAATTTAAGTTCATGGAACAAGTTATGGTCAATCTATCAATTTATAAGATCCCGCAAAGTTTTTTGGGACATAAATGTTATCAATGTAAAAACAATATCTCGTAATATAAATATTTCCATCTAACTTTCAAAAAAAAATTAGATCTTGAAAATGTTTAATGACTTGATATTATAAATAATTTAACTTAAAACATTGTTTTAATATTTTTTGTGAAAAGACGATATTTCTTTGATTTCATAAAATTTATGCTACACATCATCTAATAAAATCATGCCTGAACAAAACTTCCACAGAACAAGTAATAAAACTTTAACAAAACCATGAATCAAGAATCAAGCATGGCTTTTTCAAGCATCAAACCCCACAGTGAAATTGTTTTGTTCAAATTACTAAGGGACTTTAAAACCACCAACATAAACTTCAAACAACGAATATTATAAGAAAACACATCTATAATTAAAATTTCATCTCTATTGTTACATACAAACCATTTCTAAAAACTATTGCTTTTTCTCGACATTGAATCAAATCCCATTAAGTAAAGTTAGTTGAAATGTTGACCTTACCTCAACTGATTAATAAACTAGCCTTACTTTCACTATCCAAAAGAGGATAATTCTTTAGCAATTTCATGATTTGCTTCCAATGTTGAACACTACACTCAAAATGTTTCATTTGAATTACTAATGCACTAGACTTCTAACCATCACTAATGTAAACAAATCATTTAAACTCAAACTTCCACATAAAAACATAACATTAGTGCATTTCAAAAAATAATTCTATATTTTTAGGAATGGAATTAAACCCACTATGAAAAGGAGGTTGAATGGCCAATCTTGCATTATCCAAATGTTCACGTGTACAAAACTCCTAGCATACTTAAATATTGTCTCTCCGTGGACTAACCTAACTGTGTCACCATTTTATAAACATAGCTATGGAAAAACTTTAAGGGCAGTGAAAATCATATATGCGGAATAAAATATATAAATAATATAAATATAAGTAACGACCATAATTGTAATAATGATTAATTAATAATAATTAGTAGTTAAGTTGAAGAGATATGTTTAAATAAAACATGATTTTCATGAAGAGACAACCTAATTATGTCACTATTTTATTAAATATTAGCTATTGGAAAATTTTTAAGGGCAGTGAAAATCATATATGCGGAATAAAATATATAAATAATATAAATATAAGTAACGACCATAATTGTAATAATGATTAATTAATAATAATTAGTAGTTAAGTTGAAGAGATATGTTTAAATAAAACATGATTTTCATGAAGAGACGCTTGATATATAAGCAAGTCTCTTGTTTTCATTGTAATTCATTCTTATTCATATATTTTAATATATATTTTTGTATTTTCATGGATATTTTTAAATTCCAAGTTTTATGGAGTATTTAATTTGAAGAACAAACTTTGTTCACTTTATTTGATATTAAAACAGTCGATGCTTTGGCTGCTTTACCGCTGCTTTTAGCCACGCTCTTTTGATCCAAGCACTTGGCATCGACTCTTTTCAAACGTTTCACTGCAATTTGAGATTTTCTGCATCGCTGATTCGTCAAAGGCCTTTGGCCACATTTTAAAAATATATATATATATAAAATTACAAAAAAAAAATGGGAACAAAAATATATATATATATATAAAATAAAAAACAACATCACTTGCAGCCACCACCCTAGCAAGAGGCACTATCCACGCCGCAGTTGCAATTTCCCTGGTCCATCGTGGTCATTGAGTCCCCGCTAGCTTATCTCGCTATCCCTACAAATACAAGAGGACGTCATCCTTGCCACTAGGTCGCCAACTTTTCGTTGACCCCTGACCCTCAATCGCACCCGTTCAAAAACGGCAAAGCCGTTGAAGGTCACGATATTTATCTAATTAGGTGTTGGGCCTACAAACTTCACTAATTTAATCAAGATAAAATCTGCGGTGATAATTCACAAGCTGCTTTCGTCGATTTATAAGTACACCAAATTACGCCGCAATTTCGAATTGGAAATTAAAAAAATAATTAAAAAGAAAAAAACAAAGATTAATAAATAAATAAAATTATAAAAGAGTACCAAGTTATATAAGGTTTATTATTTAGTTAAATATAAAGTGCAATGCAACATATATATACGATAGGGTAACATATATATACGATAGGGTAATAAAAGTGGTCGAAAGTTTTATGAGGTATTTAAAAAAGAAGAAAGAGCAGTTGAAAAGTGTCTAGAGAAATATTTAAGGAAAATAAATTATATATTAAATAATAATATTTAATTAAAAAAATAAATACATAAATAGAAGAAGAGAAAAAATTATTAAAAAGTGAAAAGAAAAAGGAAAAATATGGAATCTTTGAGTAATGAACAAAAACAATTTACAAGAGGTATAGAATACTTAATCAAGATGATATTTTGGAACGGGAATGCGTCGCAGGTCTCCGTAAGGGTTTCGGTTAAACTTTTGTTTTTACCCTAGTTTACCGCAGCCAGTTACCATTACTGCAGGAGTACTTGTAGTCGACTGCAGCATTTCCTATTTTCATGTTCCCGACCCATTTGTTGTTATCAGGATGTCTTCATCTGCAAGATTATTGGGAGTATCACTGGACACGGAGGTGGTGGATTATACCGACAACCCTCACCCTGATCACGTTATTTTTGGGTACCCTAATTTCTCTGGCCCTGGTTTCCTGTCGGACTGCTATCCGCCTAACTCATCGCCTGTTGTCGCCTTGTCGGGGCATCTATCGTGTTTACCTTCAGTAGGGACTTCTGTCCCGTTTACCTCTGGCCTGGAAGCTCCTCCTCTGTCCCCTGGGACCCTTCACATACTGAATACTATAGTGCCTTCGTCGCCCCCTTTCGACCCAAATCCGCCCATTTCCTCCGTCTTTGCCGCGACGACTGCAGGACCATCTCCAGTGGTAAACCCTCCACCATCTGGTACCCTCCATATGCCATCAGAGTGTTTCGAGACTCCGGCAGTGTTGATGCCCCGAAAATCGTTACATCAACATCGGGGGATAACCACCCGATCTGGACCTTAATACAGCGCCTTTTCCGTTTGGGATGGTGGCTTCGACTGGATATAATGGGACCAGTTTCCCAGTAATGAATAAAAGGGGGTGAATGAATGATTGGTTTTCAAATAACTGATAATAAATGGAGGACTTATTCTATAAATGAAAAATATAAATGACTATTTTATCCCGGGAAGCTTCTATTCTTTAAGTGCAACGTTTAATGATCTATGTTTGCTGATAGGCATGTAGATGACACTATGCAATAAACAAAGACATTCATTTAATTGATAATTGCTTCGTTCAAATAGTTGAACGAAGGAATTGATAAAACAATATTACACTTCTCTTTTATATTACTGATACATGCATGATTGAAAGAATAGCAAACTGTAAACATCCAATAGTGGAAAGCATAAAGTTTACTGTTAAAATACATTCATATATTCAATAATAGCATAAATGACCAAACAACACTTCACATAAAAGGAATAAATTCAGACATAGATAATAGTACCATATGAGCTGCGAATTATTCCCTACGCCAATCGCAATTTGAATTCCTTCTTCCAATTCAGAAATACTATAAAATAAAGGCAATAGTGCACATTCACATCAAAGCTTCATTGTCAAAATTTGGAAAGATTGATCCAGTCTTTATAAAAGAATATGCCTAAAGTACAGTAGTGCAACTTCAGGCTTAAGTCATATACAAAAACTTACGACCCTTTCTAAATGCATGAAAGGGTCTATAAATACTAAACTAAGCTAACAAACTACAAAATTAAAATGCTACTAAATTGGTATAGTCCGATCTTAAAATATCTCTCCCATAGTGATCTGGAATTTGGCAGCGATAATTCATTCTTCTGGCTGTTTGCCCTTTGTCCTGAGTTGGCATATTGCCAACATTGGCTCCACTTCTTGAGGGCGGCTGAGTCGAGAATTGATTTGAGCAGCATAGGTGGCATCATGTATATCGGGAATGATACACCCGATTGCATCCGTCATGCATTTGAGGGCGGCTCTCTTACTGTATGGTTTTACTAGGAACAACCAATAGGTGTCCCAAGTTAAACTTTTAATCCCTGAGATCAATCTGCCATTCTTTTCAAGCTCTTGGTTACATGACTGCTCCAATGTCTTGCCGATAATAGTTTACCTAGTGTACATTGAGAAATCATGTTAGATAAATAGAGAGTGTTATTGATCAAGTCAATTAAATTGCTCATAGATAACCTGCATCGGGAAACAGCTCTCTCTGCTTTCATTAATTGGGACTGTCATTCTGTGAATAGGATTTCCTTATGGGATTCTAAGATTTTGGGCAAGTTTGCTGCCTTTCCCTCGTTAGAGTCCTGCCATGTAAGAAAATCTGTCAGAGTGTCTTCGGCTTGCTCTAAATCCTGCCTGGCATCCACTGACTTATCTATTATAGATGATGTTATGTCGCATAAAGGTTCAACTTGGGCGATTTCATGACATAACAATCTTATTTGCGTTATTAATGCCTTGTTAATTTGCATTGCCTCTGCTCTGAACTCAGCAAGTTGGGGAAGACTCTTGAACTTTTCTACTTGAGCTGATAATTAAGCAATTTGCTCATCTTTTGTCTTTGCCATCTGTTCATTCATCGCCTTCAATTTTGATAATGCCTCGGATAGTTCTTTCTGTTTCTGAATTGCTCTTAAATCGATCCTCTGCTTCTCTTCATGCAACTACTTTATTAGCTTGTTGTTTAATTGTTGTTGTGTGGACAGTTGCTGTTGTAGTTGTTCTGACTTTTGCTGCTCTTCCGATAGCTACGCTTGCAATAAAGCGATCGCTTGATCCTTTTCCTTCAACATATTGCTTACCTTCGATACCTTATCCATGGTGGCTGCCGAATAGGCACCGGAATATTGAGATAACTTGGTTAGGTCATCGGAGGATTCGAATTCTTCTCTCCATACCAAATTTGTTGTTATTGTTTGTTCAGGGAACAGAGAAGGTTGATCAATCCTTCTTCTCTTCTGTTGTCGTTTTATCACAGCCCTGTGTTTCGGGCTATAGAAAATATCTAGCGGAGGAATGTCCTCTACTTGCAAAACAATTTGATCGGAGGGGTTCTTCGGAATTATTTCTACTACTGTACTTGAGGGTGGACCGCTGGTTCCTTTGCTTGGAACCTCCTATGATGGTGTATCTTGTGTATCGGCAGCTTTGGATTTTTCGGCGTCCGTTGAGGTCTCAAGATTGCCTATAATTGTATTGAATTGTTGCCATTCTTCAAGCAATCTTGGGTCCACTTGAGTATCCACATTTATTTCTTTGCTGCTCTGCTCCTGTTGCCTTTTCTATTCTTCTTCCCTTATTCTCTCCTGTTGCTTCTTTTCTGCCTCTTCTTGTTCTTTTCTCTGTGCGTCTTCCTGCTCTTTTCTTTGTGCCTCTTCCTGTTCTAATCTTTGGAGTTCCTCCTACTCTCTTCTTTGGACTTCTTCATAGATTGCGGATGTAGCAAGAGGTTCATTAGTAAGCTGCTGCTCGGGCTTGCTTGATTGAATCATCGGGTTAGTAGCTAACAAATCTAGAGGCAGAGTTTGCAACCTATGTTCTCTAAGTTTGTTAAATTCTACCAACCCGTCGTCGCGATATCTCATCCTGGCTAGCTGTTGTACCTGGAAGATTGACTCGGCGGAGGAGAACAGGTCATCAAACTCTTCTTCCTTATGCTCGAATTTAGTGAGCTTGGCTTGATCCAGGCATTGTAGATGACTTTCTTTGGGTCAAAATGTCTATTAGGCAGAGTGGCGAGACTTAGGACGTTCATTTTTTCTGCCTCTTTCTCTGCATGTTTATAATCATGCAGAGTATAAACGCCACACCTAAGAGGAAAAGGAGGCCAAACTTGCTTCTTTGAATTTCTGAGAGTTTTAGTGGCTGACGCAATTGTAAGCTGATATGCTATTTCGCGAGCTAATAGCTTGTCTGGTATGTACAAGGGGAGGACATGAGGTCTGGCCTGACTGCCGAAAACTCTTACATAGGTGAATTTTTCTTCTCCAAACCAAGTTCCTAGGGCTGTCAAGTCAATCTCAGCCTGAGAGGAAATCTTAGGGGCAGGTATATCAAAAATTGCATAGTAAAGAGGTAGCATAAATCCATTGCAGACTTGGTATAAATGGTCTTTATAATGAGCTTTCCATAATTTCTGGTGGTAGATATGAATAGGCATAGGGTCCTGTGGAGTCCATCTCCACCCTAACATAGGAAACTCAGAATTGAAACAAAGGGTATCCAAAATGTAGGCACTAAAATAAAATGGAGGGATGAACCTATCAGTAACACGGGATTTGTTTCTGAATTCAAGAATAGTCGTAGCCAACTTATCCGATAATATTGTCCCCCAATCCATTATCTCACTATTACATGCCACTTCCATCAAAGGAACCATCTCTATGGAAAATTTGGAAGAATCATGCAATCCCCACAAACGACACATCATGACTCCAGCATAACAATAAGGAGAGCATAACGAGTCGACGGAGTACTTACCCGAAGACTCATGTTTGTGTTTCGCCGGGTTCTGTCTCCATTCTCGTATAGGCGCTGACTCGGTCTCATTCTCATCTCGAAACTTCTCCAGAAATGCTTTATTGTACTTCTTTTCTGGCTCGAGCAAGTGGTACATTTTTCTGAAATCGTTGGGCTGAAATGAACCAAATACTCTTCCATCAACAGTGCAGAATGTTTTGTCCGTGATTGGAATTTCCTCAATTGCCCATCTCACCACATCCGTATATGGAAGAATTTGTTCTTGAGCTGCTATCCTATGTAGGTAGGATCAGCCAAATCTTTTAAAGTAGCATCATATTTCCGGCTTGAACCTGCTGAAGCTTGTACCGATGTTTGTTGAGGGTCCTTGGCTTCTACCAAGTTGTAAATACTTTGCCAAGTAGTGTTGCCAAGGCCGAGACATGTGGTATCTGAGATTAATCCCTTCTTTCTTGGTCCCGGATCGGTAGCATGTTGTCCTATTACCATAGGAGCCGAAGGCGTTCCAGACTTCTTAGATTTCTTTCCCATTGTTAATGCGGAAAAAATTTGCGCAAGAGAAAAATTAACGTAATGCAGAGAATAGATGGCCAAACCAAGTATGAGGCAATTGCGTTAATCAATGAGTAATGGAGGATTTATCATAAGGCTCCGGCGGATGCAATCTCTGAAAGGATTTAGGCATGACTGCTCATTAATTGGCCGTTAAAACCCGTCAATCATTTAATTGCTCATTATATCCTTTATTTTCCGAATAATGGTTTAAGCGTGGATTTGATTTTTTGGCGGTTTGACGCGAGCGAATCTCTATCGGGAAGAGAAAAGGCTTTCAATGATAATTAATATTTAATATAGCGAAATCATATTGATCCTTTTCGAAAGTCGCGATTTGGGCTCATCGCAATCGGCAATCGGAGGAAGGCTTGGGTAATTTCATTTGAGTCTTATGGAATCCCCGATCGTCGATAGCAATATCGCTCGACTCGCATCGGGAATTTGAATGAGGAGAGTTTGTAATGTTCGCGTCACATTCCCCGATCGCCGATTGTGATATCGCATCGGGGCAAAGGGGAGGGGCCTTTTATTATTTGTTTTCCCGATATCCATCGGCTATTTTGCTTTTATCGCATCGGGGAAAATCAATGGGTTATGGTTTATGCATCCTTTGTTGTTGCAATATGCGATCTTGTGATCGCTTTATCGCAATAATAAAGGATTATTCGTTTTGATTTATTTCGAAAGGTTTAAAGTTGTTTTATTTATTTTCGAACCTTTAGAAAAGTGATGGATTAATACCAATTTATTCTAAAAGGGACCCATTTCAATTTATAATTTTCTAAAGTAAAATAAATTGAAATGGGGGGTTGTTGTATAGCACAACAATTGGCGATTCGCTGGAAGAAACAGTTATCTCTAAAAAAGTTATTGAAATTTTGAACTTTCTTTACATAGATACCTTATCAAAAAGGAAAATTCTAATATAACTAAGTATACACACATCCTGAATATAATAAAGACATATTTTTGCTAATTCTTTCCCTTGTTAAAACTAAATACATTCTAAGTTTTAAATTGGCCTTTATTGGTTGATAAGATAAAACAAAACACCTTTCCAACTTAGCCATTTTAGTTGACTCCTTTGTCACAGGTAGAGCCTCTGTTGCCAGCAAACGTTCATAGTTTCGATAGGGATGCCTTTTAACCATTTAATTGTTCACGACCCCTTCCATCTCAGAGTATGATTAAAAGAATGAATTCAAAACATGTTTTCATATTTTGTATTTCTTTTCTTTTCTATTTTTTGTAAGATAAAAAGCCATTGTCCTGGTTTGGTTGCCAGCTGATTTGACAATGCCATTCACTAGTTGTAATCGAATCGAACAAGTTGGCTCGTGATGAGACCCCTTGTCTTATGCTTATAAGCCATTACCCTGTATTGGTATGTAGTGTTGGTAATGTCGGTTAGACTATTTCCCAATGATCATGGTAAGCAGGCTTGTAATAAGACCCCTTATCTTTATATCAGATATTTTAGAATTACACTCTGAGTAATCATAAACTTGGATGAATGGGGTGAACAATTTTCTTCTTAAGAGAAAATGGATGACAAGGTAAGAGTTGAGGATGCTAAGATTGAATCAATCTCTGTTTTGATATTGATAACCCTTTTTGTGGCCAGTTTGAAAACATTAAAATGATTTACAGTAGTTCTAAATCTTGAGAGGATTTTCACAAAACCAAAATGGGGTTTTCAGAATGTTAATATACCTAATTCCCTAGAAATGGTTCCTCTTGTTTAAGATGTCTATTTTACAAAAGTAAATATTAAAAATACTTCTTCCGAGCAACATTTCAATATAGAAAAGGCCAATAGAAGCTATTTTACAACTTTATTTCCTAACGATCCTAAATATTGCTAATCCTACTAAATTTAAAAGAGAAGGGGTTACCTCCTCACTTGAAGAATTTCTTTAAGATGAGGCCATTAACAGGAAGAGAGTCCCTCTTTCCTGATAGATCTTGTAATATGAATGTCGAATGGCCCACCTTCTCGCTGATATGAAATGGTCCAAGCCACATCTTTTTGAATTTGGTGTGTTTACCCTTATCCTCATGTGCTTTGTCCCATTTTAGAACAAGATCACCAACCTACAACTGTTTAGAACTAGACGAAGCTGAATCAGATGATAACTTGATTATCTGCTGATGTTTATCATGAGTAATTTTGGCCTTTTCTCTTTCTTCTTCTAATTTTAAAATCTAATCATGTCCGAGTTGGATAGAAGAAGAGGGCCTTTCTTTAATAAATTGAACAAGGGCTAGAGAAGGAAGCGCTAAATTGGTCGGTAGTACTGCTTCTTTCCCGTAGACAAGATTGAATGGGGAAGTACCTATAGAGGCCTTCTGTGTTATTCTATCAGCCCATAGTGCAAATACTAAATATTTGTGCCAGTTTTTATGATTTTGTTCGATAGTTCGCTTAATGATTTTGAGAATATTTTTATTGGTAGATTTTGCCAGACCATTACCCTAGGGATAGTAATTTGCAAAATATTTAAATTTAAATCCTCTTTTGATAGCAAACTCAAACATGGCATTTCCAGAAAAATAAGATGCATTATCAAAAACAAGAGCATTAGGGACACCAAACCTGGTAATGATGAATTGGTCTATGAAT
>APFE030127247.1:93990-104083 GCA_000404065.3 Pinus taeda | reverse complement strand
TAAACAATATATATTTTAAATACTCACATATCATATTGCAATGCAGCAGTAGATCTTTCTTTTGGTTTACCCTTTGTATTTCGTACGAATTTACATGGAGCAACAGGATTTTCTTCCTCTCCTTTGATAAAGTCAGCAACTCGTCGTAACGGGATTACAGCAACATGATCAATACCATTGTTTTTTGTATTTATTTCTGCCCAAACCAAGTCTTTACTAGAGAAAGTCATTTTTCCTTTGAGGTCTTGCACCTCAAGATCCATGATATATTGCCATTTCTTTCGCTTGCCCATTTTGAACTAATATGGTCAAACAATATGCAAGGACATCAAAACCAAAATTTCAATCTTAACAAGTTATTCAACATATATATAAATATAAAACCTCTTTTATGCTTTTTTTGAGGTCTAAAATATCAATCACTCACTTTTTTTGAGGTCTAAAATATCAATCACTTTTTTTGTGGCATTCAATTCCTTTTTTTGAGAGGACCAAAATCAACCTAAAGATCATCAAATTTGAACATGGAAAAATATGGTTTTGAAATTAAGCCCACGCATGTGCAAATTGTGAAGGTCGGTTTGGGGTAAAATAATCAAATTGAACCCCTCTCCAAATCCTATAAAAGGAAGTCCCCTCCATCATCATTACACACATCTTATCACACATCTTTCTCTCTCTGAAATGGCCACATAAGGAAGATAGCTCCAGCAAAGGAGGAAGGGCATGATTGATGTCTTGATTGAGCTACTTGATGGACTGAGTTCCTCTGGCAGAAGGCCAAGCCTGTTAAAGGCAATTTTGGGCTTGTTTGAAGACTATTCTGGGCTTTTCTATTTCATATTATAGGTCTGAGTTATTCTTGAAGATGACCGCACACATAATGAAAGAGATGGAGTGTTTAGGGTTGATTTTATGGTGTGAACACTGAAAACTCTCTCCCAAGAAAGCTGCATCTACAAGAAGTTCCTCTCAAGCAGGCCGCATACATTATCCTGCTTAACAGTAGGCCGAGAAGACAATCTACTACCCTGGCAGACTGCAGACCTATTTTGATTGGCATGGAGATTTATTCAGGGTCTGGATCAAGCTCAGATTAGAAGCTGAAGGAGAACAAATCAACATGAATGGAGGTAACAGTTATAGTAGGTTGTTTGAAGTGTATTGGTAAAGGCTGTAACATTCTGCTTCATGCCCTAACCAGGACCAACAAGCAACAGAACTCCAACTATTATAAACATAAGATATCATATTCTCATGCAGTCTTGAGTAATAGAAGAATGGTTGATTGTGATCCACAAAATGTATCACAATCAACCCTTATGGTTGAAGTAGATTTTTTAGGTTGACTTACATAGACAATGAATGTTCTTGTCATAAGTTTTGTTCCAAGTTGAAAATGTATCTTAACTTTTGCAGACTAAGTTGACTTGATATTTCTCAGCTTGCCAAAATTTTGGGTTACCATTACTATCCTTACATGGAAATGAAAACTCAGATGTAAAGTTAGGAAGTCTGCCACTCCATTAAACAACAGTTTAGATTTGGCAACATTAGTTTTAAGTTCATCACTGTGGCCAGACCAGTCTGCATCAGTACGATTTCATCTTGATCTGATCGTGATGTCATGAGAACTTAATATTAAATCTATTTTTGAGATTGTTTTCTGTTACACTACTGTTTCTGGTATTTTTGTTGTTAAAAGATGATGCAATGAAAAAAAATCTGAAAAGTTGTATTTGGAAATCTCTCCTATTTAGTGAATGCCTTCATAAGTATTCTTTGGAGAGAACAGTATGCTTGAGATTTCTTAGAACCTTGAATTTTGCGGACAATTTCCCCTGACAAGTGTAATCACTTCAGATAATTACTTATCACCTAATAATACATTTTGTGCTGGCCTCAAAAGAGAATGAAGATCATTTCTCTCATTGTATTTTTGAATCTAAAAAAACAGGCCATAATTATTCTGCATGACATCAACTCTATCACAATGTCTATGTAATATTTTTAATCTATGGATGACATTGAGGAACTATGCAAATATTTGCAAATTGAGATTTGATTCTTACATGCAGTTTTCATTTCCATTCTACAATCATGCAGAAAAATTTGATTTGTAAGTTTTGTTAGTCTACTTTCTTCTCAATAGATAGCAATCAATAGATAGCAATCTAATATATGTAACACTTATCTCTTACATTTTCTGATGATAAAGTCATGAACTGGTGAAAAATGTATTGGTTTCTTTTTCTATGCTGCCCATATTAACAAGATTCAAATACAGATATGATTCGGTATGATTCGAATATAATTCAGTTATGGAAAAAATCCATTATGGCTCCAATATGGAAGTATACATCTGATAGATTACAAAGTATCCATTTTGTTCCAAATGTTAGAAGAAATTCAGTCTGAGGAATGTGCAAAAAAATCAGAAACAATAGGCATTCCTTAAAAAATTGCATTGTAACTTTATATAAAATATTTTTGGGTATTTGGGCTGTTTTTGGGTTTATGGATTTACAAGTATTAAAGAGATAGATTTATATTATTAAAGACATCAAAAAATAGGTTGGCCATATCATATCTGTACCGTATGGAAAATGATCTGAATTTTGCCCCACTACAGAATTTCTGTACAACAAAGGCCAATTCGACCCAATCTTGCTACTATGATGCTTCCCACTTGATATTTAGGCACTTGTTTTGATTATCATTTTTAATTTGATGCAGCCACACCAAGTCTGCATTATTTAATATATGATATAAATATTGAGCTTGACATGTTTTTGGAACTATTGCATGTGCTTTTTTTATTAACTTAAGTGCCATGTCAAATGTGCATTGTTTAGTGGAGAAGATATCATGCTTCTATTCCTTTTTACAATAGCAGCTGTTGGGAAGGCATACCAAATTTGTCTGTACTAAAAAAGGAGACTTCATAAAAACATATTGTCATGCAAATAACTGTTGATTTTTGAAATCTCGGACTCAATGCAAGTAGAGCCAACTATTCCTTGTGCCTTTTTTGTCAAGTTTGGCATTGTTCATTGAGTCATCCTGCTGTTGGAGGCTTATGTTACTCTATTGGCAGTTGTAGAGGTAAATTTGATCTTCGTTCCACTTATTCATCTCGTATCTTCAATTTACTTGGAAGTCCTTTCTTATTGTGACCTTTATGGACTGCTTTATGTGAAACCGGTGTGTCCACTACGTTAGGAGTAGTGTGACATCTGAGGGTGGTTTCACTAGGTTGGCCTTGGCCTATAATAGCCTAAAATACAATATAATTAAGTGTTACACAGAGGTAGGCTCTTGGCTATAATAAATTTAACAATGTTGTCCTGTTCCCTCAAGTGAAGATTAAATCCATAAGTTTAACATCCCCCCCCCAAGCTGAGCAATATTTTTCAAGAAGAAATTTATCAAATTATTAGCCCCCTCCCCCTAAATATTTTTGAGCAAGGAGTCACATCTCTAAGTCATCAAGGTCATCATATCATTCCTATAAGAATCCAATAGGATTTTTATTAGAATTTAGCATCAACCCTGTTGCAGAGAGTAAGTGGTGGATGAGTTACTGCAGTAGTTGCATAAGCAACCTTGGAAAGAAGGGCAAAGCAAAGGCTCATTGCTAATATTTTACAACCAATTCTCACGCCTATCTCCTGTCATTTGTGGCTTCTCTCGAGGCTGGATCCACTGTCACATCAAGGCACTCTTGTGTTTTGTTTACGCAGTTTTTAACAGTCATTATCTGAAGACTTTTGTTGAGGGTTTGAATTGTTTTATCGTTGAGTCAATCAATTGAGTACTTCAGAAATGCCCAGAACTATTTGACCCTCCTGTGTAACGAATACCTTCTGAGTTATTCAGTAGCAACGTTGGACCTTATTTTGTAAAAAAAAGGTCGTTGATATCTTGTGAAGAAAGGAGACTGAAAACTGTTCAGTGGCTGAAGTTTATCCTGTGGCATTTTGCAGCATTGAGCATCAACATTTTTCAGACCCTAAACCCTAAGCTATCCAACCTCATGAATATGTTCAGATTTCAGAATATTAATACTCTGTTCTAGTCACTTCTGATCATTTGCCACCTTCTAAGGACATTTTCAAGGCATGGAACCTTGCTTGTTTGTCTGTATTCATAACTTCATCGTTACAGTCCCATATGAGATATCTGTAGCAATCTAAACACAGTCACAGTCCGAATGGTAGACTATAGAGATATTTTTGAATTTAGGGAAACTGTAGTTTTTTAGGGGAAATTGTTATGTATTCGACCTAAATTCTACGCATTCAGGATCATATTGTGGTTTTTAGCGGAGAAATAAATGGATTTCCCTGCTAATAATTGGCTGCTGAAGAAAAGGCGGGCTTTAAGAGGTACTGTATTGGTACCTGCAGTGGACATTTCTGTTGTATCTTTGTTACAAGCCCTTATTCCTCTTGCTGAACAAATAATACAATGCGAGACGCCTCGAAGGTGCCAAAGGAGAAATGCAATCTGCATTACGCGAAAAATTATGGTTTTGTCAATATTTTTTTAAGAAGTCAAAGATGAGGGGGTCGCATTATTTTCGTCTGCATTGTTATGCCTCAGAGAACTATATGTTGTTTTGCAGGAGGCAAAATATTTACTGTTGGACTGTAGCGGCGATGTAAGTTGTGCTTGGTTAGTTATGCAAACTCAAGAAATATCAAATAAATTCTATGTTCTAATGCATGACATTGCTGCTGCATTGGCTGTACTTCCCTTGAGATTGTTGGATGTCTCAGATGAGGTTAAGGAGCAAATTGAGTTGGTTTACAGTTAGGCCAGAAGAGCTAAGCTTTTCATCTATATCTCTGAAGAACAGCTCCGCAGGGATGTGTCTGGTGTTCTTGATGAGTTCGAGAAGGAGGCCACCCCAAAGAAATCAAAACTAAGAAGGATATTAGACGACTTGCATCTGAAAAATGCAACGGATTGTCGAAAAGAGATAGAGTTGTTGGAGGAAGAGATGAAAAATCAAAATATGCTAGGTGCAGATCAAAATGTTTCAGTAATTAGTAGCTTGAGAGCTTTCATGTGCTATTGCAAGTGTGTTCTATTTGGGGTTACAGAGATGGAATTTGGTGGACAATTACAACCATCGAGTGAACAGACAGTTTCCAGAACAGAGGCAATGGACTCCTAATTCGTAGATCATACTTTGATTGGTTTTCGATGCATAGATTCGAGTAGGGGTTCGAGTACCTAGTTGCGGGGCATTGTTGAGTTGCAGGGCAGGAAGAAGTGTGAGAGCTATTGAGTTGCGAGAGCGCCGAGCAGGGTCGAAGAGCGTCGAAGAGTAACTCGATTTTGGGAGTAG
Source organism: Pinus taeda (assembly GCA_000404065.3). NCBI lineage: Eukaryota > Viridiplantae > Streptophyta > Pinopsida > Pinales > Pinaceae > Pinus > Pinus taeda. The sequence goes on along the minus strand of APFE030127247.1, from coordinate 98,727 downwards.
TCCCTCCTGATCCCTCCACAACAATCCCTGACCGATCCAATCGGTCAGGGATGTCAACGCACCTGCAAGCTGATTTTTCTGTCAGATTTTCAATCGGGAAAATGTCAAACTGTCAGGGCAGAGTGGCAGGGTGGCAGATGAAAGAGGGTGGCGGGGTTGTGGGAGGGTGGCGGAGGGCGGAGAGGTTTCCGGTAGTTGGAGCTGGACGATTTTCCGGCTGGCGACGGAAACCGGGCCATTCTACAGCCTCGGTAGACTACTCCTATGTAAAATTTCACCGTTGGCTGCTCTTGAATAATCCATTTTGACTTATTAGGGTTATTTAGCACATTCGGATAACTTATCATATGTAAAATGTCATTACTGGCTGTTATTGACTAATGCATTTTGATTTATCACGGTTATTGAAATAAAATTTTACTATTTGAAATTATTAGCGGGTGGGCCCTAATAGTTAGACTAATACATTTTGATTTTCATGGCTATTAATTTGACTTATTATACTCTTTCATAGGAAAAAAAATATTTGAAATTACCAGCGTACCGGTGGTCCAGAGAGGCCTCAGATTCTTAAACAATTAACTTATTTCTTTATGTACCAAAAAATAATAAACTCTTAGCAATCAAAAACAAATTTAATTTTTTGCCAATATTATTTCTCGAAAAAAAATATCCTGTCTTCACACCTTCACACGATCAAGAAGGGTTCGGAAGACGGAAAGCTAGAGTCAAACTAAATCTTGTTCACAAGGAGTGTTTTTGCGCATTTGTATTTCTTTTACTTTTGTATTCAAAATCATTGGGAGCGACCCGTCTCCCGTACTGCCTTACTTTTATAAAATATTTAGATGCTTTTTTTCGCTAAACTTAGGCAAGCCACCTTCAATAGACATGATGTAGTGAATTTAAAACACCGTTGATTCACAGTGAAAATACGAAAGGAGGTCTCTAAATGTGTTAGAAAAATTGCACAGATGAATCTAGCTAGTAAAGGTCTAACACACAGCTTTGCAGAGTAAAAACACTAAAATAAAATCGAAAGAACAAAAAAGAGTGATTCATTATAAAATAGGTTACAATGCTCATGATATAGCATTATTGGGTGAAGATCCCAAGGTAATGCACCGTAGTGGTGATCAATGAGAGGACTCAACACCCACAACAAGTTCCGGAGAGAACTAGCCAGTTGTGGAATGAAAAGAGGAGCAAATGAGGGAGTAAATCATGCAGAAGAACTAGTCGGTTGCGGAGTTAAAGAAGGAGAAAATGAGGTAGTAAATCATGCAGAAGAACTACCCAAATGTGGAGTCAAAGAAGGAGCATATCAGGGAGTAAATCATGTAAAATGAATCTTGCATGTAGTCCCATGCTCTAACTAAGTGTTTACATGTAGGTGTGTAGTACCTCCAACACCCCCCTTGAACACCACTATGGGGAAAAATAGAAAATGGGCTCTGGCAGCTAAGGCCAAAGGTCACCCAAAATACAATGCAACTTGTACTAAAATTGAGCAAAGAGGGAAAACCTTGTGGGGAAACCCTCCCCTCAAAATACAATGTAATCAAAAGAAAAGAGGAAGAAAAGACAATTGCTAAGCAATTGTGTCCTTCACTCTAAGATGATCGCGCAAAGAGCGAAACTTTTGCTCAGTGAATTTCTTGTTGAAGATGTCTCCACTTTGTTCTGCTGAAGGACAAAACTACAAATCAATGACCCGATCATGTACTAAGTCTCTGATGTAGTGCATATGGATTTCTATGTGTTTCGTCTGCTGCCACTATACTGGATCCCTACAAAATTTGAGTGCTCTGGTTGTCACACCAGATGTCAATGGGCTGGTGGAACTGGATGCCCAACTCAGTGAGGAACTGTTGTAGCTACAAAGCCTGAATAGTGATGTTAGCTACTCCTCTGTACTCGACCTCAGCTGAGGAGAGAGCAATAGCAGCTTGCTTCTTGCTCGACCAACAGATAGGGCCAGACCCTAGACTGAGTGAATATCCAGAGGTGGACTTGCAATCAACGTTTTCGCCCACCTAATTAGAATCTGTGAACCCAAGGAGATTCAATGCAGTGCCTGCTGCATAGTGAATCTTAAAGGTGATGGTTCCCTGCACATATCAGAGGATGCGCTTGGCAGCATTCCAGTGTAGCTCATGCGGCTCCTGCATGTATCTGGAAACTGCCCTTACTGCATATCAGAGATATGGTCTAGAGTGGGTGAGGTACAATGAGATCCCCACTAGCTATTGGTAGAGAGTACTGTCAACTAATGGAGTGTCACCTCCATCCTCAAGGTAGTCCACAGACAGAAAAGGAGTCGGTGCTAGCTTGCAGTCAGTCATGTGAAATCTCTCGAGGAGATCCTGTGCATACTTAGCCTAAAAGAGTTTGATGCCTGTGGCATCTTGGCTAATCTCAAAACCAAGAAAGAAGTGTAATGGACCCATGTCCGTCATCAAGAACCTATCATGCAAGGCCCCTCTTGACTACAACAATCACTGAAGCCAAGCTACCGATGATCAAGAGATCATCCACATACAAAACTAAGATAAGAAGAGAATCATGTGTCCTAAGCATGTAAACATTTAGATCAGACTTACATCTTTCAAAGTTTTGTGATAAGAGAAAAGAATCCATCTTTGCATACCAAGCTCTTAGGGCCTCCTTAAGGCCATAAAGAGATTCTTCAGTCTGTAGACCAAAGATGAATCCTGAATGAAACCATGTGGCTGCTCCATGTAGATCTCCCCAGATAGGTCTCCATGAAGAAAGGCATTCTTCACATCCATCTAATTTACTTCCCATCCCTGGGCAGCCGCAATGGCAAGTGTAAGGCGTCTCGAATCCATCTTTGCTACTGGAGCAAAGGTCTTATCATAATCAATGCCATGCACCTATTTGAAGCCTTTGGCTACTAGACTAGCTTTCTGTCTGGTGATTTGCCCATCTGCAGCATTCTTACTCATATAGATCGACTTGCATTGGACAAGTTTCCTTCCTGAAGGAAGGGGGATCAGATCCCAGGTCTAGTACTCGATGAGGGAGTTAGACTCCTCCTCCATGGCGGCCCCCCAAGATGGATACCCAGCAGCCTCAACAGAAGACTATGGATTAGAAGAATGAACCAAATGACAATTCCAGGATGGCGTTGGTTCAGTGGCAGTGAGGGCAAGAGGAGGCTCAATAAACTCTGAGCTAGTCCTGCGCGGATTAGAATTATCCCCCATAAGACCATTTCTAGTAGCGGTGTGGTCTTGTGCATATATCTCATGTAAGCTCCTTGTTCTTTGATTTATGACAGGGGGAGTTGATTCACTGCTAGAAGCCCGATCTAGGCTTGGATGTGGCTCATCATATGCATTCATTGGATTTATATCCAAAGACTCTGTCTCTACATCTGCATGCTCTACCTCGGCATCTGCATGCTCTATATCTGTATCTGAGTGTATTGAGTCATCATCTCGGACATGAGGTAGATAAAAGGTGTTTGCATGAGGAAATTGAGGTGCATGCAAGAGACTTTCCTCAAATTTGACACTTCGCTCAATGATGATCTTGTCCGTAGAAGAAATCAGGAGTCGGTATCCCTTCACACCGTCAGGGTATCCAGCAAAGATGCACTCAATGCTCTCTGTATCAAGAGCTTTCCTCTTTTCAGAGAGGATCCTGACCCATGCTCGAGAGCCGAAAACATGGAAGTGGGTGACCTCTGGTTTAGTGCCACTCCAAGCCTCAAAGGGGGTCTGATCCTTGACAGACGACCTATGAGGGGATAGGTTATGGATGTAGTTAGCACAATTAAGTGCTTCAGCCCATAGCTTATGAGGCAATGACTTAGCATGCAACATGCAGGAAGTCATCTCTTTGAGAAATAGGTTCTTTCGCTCAGCAACTCCATTCTCCTGCGGGGTGTATGGAACTATGTACTACAACTGTATGCTAGACTTAAGGCAAAGGCTCTGAAGTGTTGTGTTAAGATATTCCCCTCCCATTGTCTGTATGGAGGGCTTTGATCTTTCTCTCGGACGGTGTCTCAATTAATGCTTTGAAATCTTCAAAGTGTGCAAAAAATTCAAATTTGTCCTTGAGAAGATACACCCAAGTATACCCTGAGAAATCATCAATAAATGTAAGCATATAACTTGCTCTGTTGATGGAAGGATGAGGAAAAGGCCCCATGAGATCACTATGGATCAGATCTAGAGGAGAGAATGCTTTGTGAGTCTTGCCGGTGTCAAACTTTTCTCTAGGATGTTTGCCAAGGACACACCCTTCACAAACTCCTTTGGAGAAACCGATATTTGGCAAGCCTTCCACCATCTCATGCTTACTTAGCTACTGCATATACCTGTAATTTAAGTGACCAAACCTCTCATGCCAAAGCCTACTACTATCATCAGCATGTGTAAGCAATAAGGAGGATTCATATTCAATAAATTCAGAAAATGTATATAGTCTGGCTCCATTGTTTACCTCACCGATTGCAATTTTGGAGCTGCTATGTAGGTCATATATGTTCATCACATCTGGAGTGAATTCCACTGTCTTTCTAGTGTCAGAATGAGTGATCTGATAAACTGAAATTAGGTTTACCGAAAGTTTTGGAACATGAAGCACATCTTCAAAGCTTCCGTGTCAAAGTTCCACTCTACCTTTTCCGGTGACCTCAATAGGTGAGTCATCTCCCATGAGGATGGGAGGTCCTTTGCATGCATCCAAAGAGGAATAGACTTC